>LR751422.1:33694-84215 GCA_902729485.2 Mus minutoides | reverse complement strand
TGAGTAATTGCTAGATCCTTGGACTTCCATTCACAGCTACCACTGAACCATTGTTGGGAATTGGGATGCAGACTGTAAGTCATCAATAAATTCCTTTACTCCGTAAGTTCTGTGACTCTAGAGAACCCTAACTAATACACTTGGCTACAAATCCCAGTCTGTACCACAAGTAAAAATACCTCAGTAACGCTGTAGACCTTGGTCATCGTGATGCTTCATGCAAGTTCTTGGTTGCCATGGCAATCTGCACACTATTTACTGAGCGGCTGGTTCAGGGGGCAAGGTCTCTTTCTAAGGTCTCAAGAACAGATAAGCTACAAATCTACTGAAGTCCACTCAGAAAGCAATGAGTTTATTTGGTTCCCTTAAAGAGCCTAGTTGAGGGGCTACCTAGAGGGATGCCAGCGCTCCTCCATTGAATGGCTCACCCCTACAAAGTCTTCACCCAGCAGGTATGAGGGCTTCCCCACAGCCACATAGATGGAACACACTTCTTCTCGTTCTCCTTGGCCTATATACCCAAGACCCTATGCGACTAACTCAGACTTGCATAGAAAAGGTGGTAGGGATGGCAACTCCCCAGGTGAGGGTCTCCTGACTGTCCTCACTACTCAACAAGGGCTTGTAAACACCCAGCGATGCCTGGCTGGAGGATATCATAGATGCCAGAGATTGCCTTTTGAGGTCATTGGTCCTCTGGTCCCTTTTGAGGTCATTGGTCCTCTGGTCTCCTGGATACTCATCCACTTGAAAGCCCATTTGTGTACATGTACAGGGATGAGGGGGACCTTAACTATAACCTAAAAAGAAAACTTGTAATATTCTATCTTTCAAAGAGTGTTGAAATGTGCATGTTTCTCCACAATGGAGGCAGCTGCCTTTTACTGCTTAGTTCTTTATAAGTGTTTCCTTCTCCCTCTCCCTCTCCCTCTCCCTCTCCCTCTCCCTCTCCCTCTCCCTCTTTAATTGAACTCACTCACCTATTGCTAATATCTGGCTCTTCATCTAAATGACACTGACCCAAGTGCCCAGTCATAGATGAGATTTCTGCTTTTTAAGTAAAGCTCCACTAAGTTATAAATAGCTAATGACTCTGCAGTCCTTTGGTTTACAGACAAAATAATTTAATGAGGCCTCAGATTACTTTGTGTGGCTTTGTTAATGTAAATGAGTAATGTGTATTGATTTTTCACAGCTTAAGAATCTTTTCGTTCATCTTCTGCTAGAAAGTCTGTTAAAGAATTATTAATGATGGCATAATTGCTTTAAGATCTATGCCCTAATTAAAACAGTAAATTCTTTATTACATCTTTATTTTAATTAGATGTACAGAAAGACAATAATTTTTACAAGAAATGCTGTGTAAAATAAAATTACCTCATTTAGAAATGCTTCAAGAAGCCAATGGGTATGCTACTCAGAGAGACTTAAAGACAAAACATTTCCAGGCCCGACCTCCCCACCCTACTTGGAAAGAGAAACATGGACAAGAATGTCTTAGACCTTTGGTTCATGAGTCACCTATGCCAGTCATCTATGCTGAGAAAAAAATTCCAGTTGTTAAAGGAGAGAAAAAAAAATCAAGTCTGAAAGGCTCTATTAAAGACAAGGAGGAAAATATGTTCATTGTCAAGAAAAATAGCTCCAGATTTCTGCTCATTGTTTTGTAGTTACATTGGGTTCCCTTTCTTTAGTCTGTGAGATGATACTTTTCAATGTTTTGTCCTGAGTTGTGTGTATGGAAAAAAAAATCATACAACCTAGTAACAACCTTCTGGCTCTTGTGTCTCTCACATCTTTTGTTTCTACCGTGTGTGTGTGTGTGTGTGTGTGTGTGTGTGTGTGTGTGTGTGTTCATGTATATGGATTCTCATTGTGGTGGTATGCCTGTGGAGCTTGGTCTAGTGTCCTTCCTCAGTGGTCATCCCATTTCACCAGCCCAGGACTCAACCAAGTAGACTAGGCTGACTGATCAGTAAGCCCCGGGGATCTTCTTATCTCTGTCTACCTAGAGCTGAGATTAGAAGCATTCACCATCATGCCTGGCATTTTAAACATGGTTCTAGTGATCAAGCTCAGCCTGCATGGGCAAGGTAACCACTTTAGTAACCGAGATATCCCCAAAGTTGTTTGTTTAGTCTTTAACTAATATGTGCAATTAGTTGAGGCAACAGTGCTCCATTGTGGACAACAGTGCTCCATTGTGGACAACAGTGCTCCATTGTGGACAACAGTGCTCCATTGTGGACTTGACCACTGACTTGAAGGAGGGGGGAGGAACTAACAGGAAAGTGTAGACTTCCTGCTAGCCACTACTGGGACATTTCACAATTCCTATTCAGTCCTCAGACCCACAGAAACCAGAGTGAGTTCCATCTGAAACTGGAGCTTAGGGATCTGTTAAACTGGACCATCTAAACTGGGAAATCTAATGCTAGAATCCAGCTTTGCAGCAACCCTCTGCCCCATCCACAGACTCCTCCAAGGCTCCTTACTGAGACATCCTCTGTGAGTCCCTAGCTTACTGACAGCCCCATTCTGTGCCAGGACTTCTCACCTGGGCAGAAAGAATTCCTAAGGATGTAGACACGCATCTGTGCTCTTTAGTAGACAACAGTCCTTTGTAAGGCAGATATCCTTTTAATTATCTTTCATTACCTTGGAACCTCAACCAAATGCAGGTTTTGCTGTTGATTTTCTTTAATTAGGTAGCAATGAAAGGCAATACAGTGTGTTGAGTGTGTGTAGTAATTAGACACCTTTGAGTCATTTTACATATAGTAACATAATTCATCTCATTGCTAAGACTGGGGACAGATAGAATATAGAAACAATATGTGAACAAGTACTTAAACAGCTAATTAGTGGCAGAACCAGGCTTTGAACCAAGGCAGTTCTTCATTGACTATTTAGCTATCCAATTTCTTAAATGGCAAGTGTTTTCAGTGGCTATTAAGTGTGTTTACATCCATGTAAATTGGAGGCAAGTTTAAATTCCAAGAAATTACTGAAATGCAGTTGAGAATTTGAAAAACTAGGAGCGAGTCAGGTCCCTTGATTGGCAGGCAGATGGGATGAAAGACCACAAAAAGATAATAGCAGCTCCTTCCTCATATCTCTGACTGGAGGCTAAAGGTTTGGTAGGAATTTTCTCCCACCACTTGGACTTTCAGCCTGTGGACTGCTTGGGCAAGTTCAAAGCAAGACCAGGACATATTTACTCCAAAGCTGTGGACATATTAGCCTCCCTGTCTGTATTCGAACTAGCAAGCACTCAAAGAGATACTAGATTTCGGGCTTTCAAGTCCCCATCTGTTCTACAGACCCTCTTCTTCTCTCTGAGCCTGGCTGTGTGTATTTCCTTATCCTTAATAAAAGCCTTTCTGTACTGGAGGATTCTTTATGCTATTGTCTAAGAATTTTATGTTCAAGTATTTTCCAACACTTTAGTTATTTAGCTGACAGTAGAGAGAACCCAATCAAGACCCCTAGGTTCTCTGGGCTCAGGGCTACACTGCATCACTATTGTTTCATGAAAGAGAAGAATCCATCCCTAATTTCATAGCTTAGACTTTAATAGAGATATCAAGACAAATAATAACTTCTGAAGAAGAAAGAAATTGCATGGGAGAATCAGCAGGTAAGCTTAGAAGTTCATGAAGAATGCTAGAAGTGGTGGTTTCTGGGGAAACTGTGTATCTGGTGTTAGTGTTTTTGTAGATGTTATAGGTCCAGTCTATTTTGTTTTCCAACCTTTGAGATAGAGAAGGAAAGAAGTGGTTATAAATTGTGTGCTGCAGCGCCGGGCTTCATCTATCTGAAGTGTGTAACCCTTAATCACCATCTAGCGTTGACGGCAGGGTTCCTGAACCACATTTACTTCTTGTGTGGAGTTGTAAAACAAGACCAAGGCAGGAGACAGTGGTGGGGCATAATTTACACCTTATTCATTTACTTAAGGTAAATGATCTGGCTGGGCTTATTTCTCTGAAAAATCACTATTTCTATTTTTTTTTATGCCTTGCTCAAAGTCTTTGAATTCCTAAAATATAACAATATAGGGTGTTTGTGACAGTAACAATTCTTCGTCTCCCACACAGCCTTAACTATTCCTGACACAATCCAACAACAGCATGGCACGTGAGATGATAACTTATGGGAGCAAACTCAGGGACAATCCTGAAACAATCAGGGTCAGCTGTCAGGGAGCATTATATTGTGGTTTGGAGTTTTGCTTGTTAGTTTATCATTTCTTTTAACTGAGCCCCAGAAAGCATTTGTCCCATGCCCTTCTGATAGCTCAGGTGGCAAAGGCAGAGAACTTGTCTCTAGAAAACAAACAACTGTGACACAGATGCTATAGGTCATTTGAGGCCAGTTCAAGTTACCAAATTGGATGGAAATGTAGAATAAATTAGCGCAGTGATTGTGGGGATGGATTGAGGAACCCCGTGCCGATGTTTGCTGTTTTGTGGCTGTTAGCTTATGAGTCACTTTGATCTAAAAATTTCTTCAAGAATAAGGTGATAAAAGTGTTTTGTTTTTAATAGATTGGCCTAGAAGTTAAAAGTAACAAAAAATGAAATTACATGTGGATATTTCAATCTAATTTGTTTCTGTAATTTATTCCAGCCTCCTTCCTACATGATAACTTAGCATGCCTCTCACTGTGCATTCAAAAACAATTTAAATATAAATCTAAGTTACCTGGAGGAGGCCCAGATGTTTAGCATTCCATAGTTAAACTTCAGGGGTTTGGTTTGCTTATTTTGTTTTGTTTCTGTTAGGTTGGATTATTTAGCCCTCTGCTTTCTGTCTTTAAAGGGTGTGTGTGTGTGTGTGTGTGTGTGTGTGTGTGTGTGTGTCAAGATTTGACTTATTGAAATTCTCTCTTCAAAGTATTCATCTACCTCACAAGCACACCAGCCATGTAAGCAACCTAATGCACATCTCCATCCATACGCACCAATCCAGCCTGTAGGTGTTCCATATAAATCAAGGTGGCATTCTATTTTCTCTGCAATCAGGTGAATACTGTCTTTGTAATGTAGAAAAATATAGTTAACTGTGAAGTCATTGCTTGCATGGATGAAATCTTTTTCCTTGTAAGCCAAGATGATTAAAACACAGGACTTAGAGATCCTAGTTTTCTTTGTTTGAAGTCTTAGTCTATTTATATTCAACAATGATAATGACTATAATAGTAATTATCTCTACTACCTGCAGATCAATACACTGTGCTGTTTGTAATGTTAACATGTTTACATATTTAAGAACTTTATTCAAATATATAAATTTTATTATTTTCCAATCACACTTAATGAATATAAATGACCAGATTTTGAGAGAACAACATACTCCTTCTTGTGCATAAGTTTGAAAGTCATAATCTGTAAGCAGATTGAGGTGTTGTTATGCAAATGAGTCCGAAACATGGAGCCATAAATTGTTAATGGCCTCTAAAAAGGCAGAATGTGTAAGGAACCATTTTATTTTGAATGTCAAAAGCATTTCTATGCCAGAAGACAGTGTCTAAATTTACTACTAATGTTCACAGGTTTAATGAAAATTTCCAGTGTTGAATAATACCAGGAGAAGACTAAGGAAGGGGAATGCAGGCTTTAGCAGTGAGGTAGGCTAGAAACAGCTCGCCAGACACTGGCCAGGAACCATCAGAGCAAAGGACAGCTCCTTAGAAGTCAGTG
This sequence comes from Mus minutoides, assembly GCA_902729485.2. Taxonomy (NCBI): domain Eukaryota; kingdom Metazoa; phylum Chordata; class Mammalia; order Rodentia; family Muridae; genus Mus; species Mus minutoides. The sequence continues at coordinate 78,510 of LR751422.1, read as the reverse complement.
AGAATCAAGACTGGTGTGAGACCCAGAAGCATTCTGGATACCCTTTAGCAGTGTTGAGATGGTTGTGCAAAAGCAAAAGGCAGTCCTGAATCAATTGGGCATTAGTACTAAGTAGATCATTATTTAAATGGGACGGTATTGACATGAGAGATGATACTTTAACCTGAAAGAAATTAGGAATATTTTTAATTGGAACATTGACTTGCTTTATACTCACATTCTGCCTCTCAATGTGGGTGTTCTTTTACCTTGTCCCATATACATCATGGAGTGACTCACTATCACTGAAGCTGGGGATAGCACTGAATTATGGGGTCTGGGATGGTTCACAGATAAGTAGCTGATTTTGAACTCAGCATCATGAACGTGATTGATGGCAGCTCCAGAACATCCGTCCCCAAGACCTGAGTGATGGCAGCTCTAGATGTCTGTTCCCCAAGTTTAATTCAGCACCCTTCACAGCATGCATTTCCCTTGAAGCCTTTCACAGGCAGCCATCTTGCTGCCAGGCAACATCAGAAAGACCGCATGGAGGCGAACTTACTCCTAGAAACCTTGACCATTCATAGATTCATATTATGATCTGATAGTGAAATACATCCACACAGATGAGAAAGTGTCATAGAAGTCCAAGAAAGACAGGCATACATAAAACTTTATAGAATTGGGAAACGCTAAACTCCATGTGAAATACACATAGGGATATTAGTACACACAGACTATGTGGAACCAGAGAAGCATAGACAGCTGCTTAGTGTGTGCAGGTTCAGCTGTGTCCTGTGGAAAGGGTCAAACAAATGCACACAAGGATGCCAAGCCTCCAGCAGACCCAGGAAGTTGCTGACCTCAGCAAGAGCTGAACGCTTTGGTCATAGTACCCAGGGTCTTGGTGGGTCCATTCTTGGCACAGATTCTGGTGATTACATAAGTTTCTTGCCTGGAGGTCTCCAGTTGTCTCCTAGCCCTGGGTTTGGGAGTTTCCCATTGAAGAGAACATGCAAATTCCAGCAGAGAAGCTCTGGGGTCTCAAGGTGGAAGGCACAGCAGCAATGAAGTAAATTACCATCACCTGGGTTCCCTCTGCGGTTGCATGCAGACTGGAGCTACTGGCTAGATGAAGAGGAGCCACAAAATATAATGCTTACTGTTGCCATTGAGAGAGTAAATACCTAAGTTTTACAGAATAGCTTTGGGTCATTGAGGCAACCACTCCTTTGCCAGAGTTTGGCTCCTACAAAAAGGAAGACTAGAGATTACGGGTGTCTCCAGGTCTGAAATCCCTCCCCTCTGTCTTTCATGCATGCGAGGTCCAGATTATAACCTCTTCACTCGCAGCTTCCCCCTGCCTTTCTTCCTCAAAATTAAATTCTGTTGGGTATTCTCCCATCCCTTCGAAACTTTTTAGATCCTTATGCTTCAGTTAATTTTTATTTGTTAAATTGTTTTTCTATAGTTGATCTATTATACTAGATATTTGGGAAATCAAGTATAAATTGCCATTGTGGGATTTGTGGTATGAAATATGTCTATAAAGAATTCAAAGTATATATGATTTAATAAGACTACTGAAAATTATGGTTTTGAAAAAACAACCATCAGCATAAAGAAGAAATCAAGGGGTAGCACTTGCCTGGCATGCGCAAAACTCTGCAGTCCCTCAAACGCCATAAAATCTGACGTGGTGGCAATCTGTTATCCCAGGACAGGGAAAGGAGATGCAGAGGGATCAGAAAGTAGATTCAAAGTCATCCTTAACTATGTGATGAGGCCAGCTTTAGGAATGTAAAATCCTATCAAGAACAACAATCAAAAGAAATTAAAAAGGAAGTGAAAAGATAAGCCAGACATTGAAATGCAGCCCACTCAGTGCCCATTTGGTTCCTAGTAAAAGTCAACTTTAAATGTTAAGGGGAAAGTGGGCACTGGCTCGACAACAGGAAACTTTCTTGGAACTGAGAAATTGTCTAGACCAGTGGTTCTCAACTTATGGCTCACGACCCCTTTCAGGGTTAAGTGACCATTTCACAAGGGTATCAGACATCCTGAATATAAGATATTTCCATTACAATTCACAACAGTATCAAAATTACAGTTATGAAGTAGCAACAAAAATAATGTTATGGTTGGGGTCCCCACATTATGAGGAACTGTATTAAAGTGTCTCAGCATTAGGAAGATTGAGAACTGCTGATCTAGATTAAGAGAAAAGTGGAGGCCTAAAAGGAAGGTTGTGTCTACATCCTCAGATTTTATAGAAAAACTTAGACTAAGGCATCAGAACTTTCCTTCTATCATTCAATAAAACAGTCTCTTCTCAATACAAACACAAATAGGTGTCAGGGCATTTTAACCTGGATATTTCTTAAAAATCTCACTTAGTGATAAATGAGTGAGCTAAACAGGAAAGTTGGTTTTTCTTTCCCATAGCAGGGGATCAGCAGGTGGCTACTGGCTCAGGCCCAAGACATGAGAAGGACCCCGGCATTTACTTTTCTCAGCCCCTTCTGTTTTAGTATTTAGCTTTTATTTTCCAGACCACAAATATAGTGTGGCTCCTAGAATTTATCTATCAAATCCACTTTTCATGTCAGATGTGGGAACATAAGGGACATGATAGTTAATATTGATTATCAACTTGACAGGCACTAGAACTGTGTGAGAATAAACCTGTGGCTACCACTGTAAGGGCTAATCTAGATCAGCTAATCAAGGCTAATCTGGCTAATAAGCTAATAAGGGCTAGCCAGCCTCTGGGCATGCTCATGGAGGAGTACCTAGATTAGGTTAACTGAGGTGGGAAGAGCCACTCTGAGTGTACAAGGTACCATTGCATGGGCTGGAGTCCCAGACTGCATATAAAGCAAGAAGTGAGCTGAGCCTTGCATTCCTGGTTCTCTGCTTGCTGTCTGTGGATGCAATCTGACCAATGTTTTTACCGCCAAGCTTTCCCCGCAATGATGGACTGTACTCTTAAAGCAAAGCAAGCTCTCTCTCCATTATGTTGCTTTAATCTAGTATTTTGTCATATCAATGACATCACTAATACAAGGGGGAAAAGATACACTTAAAAAGCATATTTTTCATAAACCCCATCTATTAACATGTATATATCTCAGTGACCAAACTTATATCTGATATTTTTTTTTCTAATGAAATCTATTAACAAAACTAAGTGAAAACTATGTAAGGACTAGACTAGGGAGCTCCATGAGTCCTGGCTGAGACACTCAGAAAATGTGGAGACCTTCTAGGGGAAAAAAAAAAAGGTGTGAGGGACTGGAAGTCCGAAGGCAGCAAGAGAATGCCTCATCACTCTTCAAATAGAGCCTCTGATGTGGCCTCACTGTGATACTTAACAATAGAGTGTGGCTGACATCTGGAAACTTCTGCAACTGTATACTCAGAAGCCTTAAGTTATACTTTATGTGCATATACAAAGTACATCATTTTTTTTATCAGTAAAGACTTCTAACATCTGTTCTATATGAGCACATTCCTCCCTTAGGAAACACCTATTGCAGCTTGTAGAATACAGTGACCTGGGACCCAATGTGTTGGTTGCATTCAGATACTCATTAAATGCATTTGAGAACGTTTTATTTTAAGACAGTTTATTTTTGGAAGCTCTAGTTTCAGCATTTAAAGATACCACCATTTAACAAAAGGTAAGAATTACACTTCTCTGGGGGACAGGGGGTATATGGGTGATTATTTAGAGTACAGTTAGAAAACATGTTGGTTGAGGAAAATGGCAGTAGTAGAATCTCCACTCAGATCTATGATGCCTCCATGGGTAGCTGGCTAGGTTTACAGCACCAGGCATGAATTCTCTCCTATTGAGCAGACCTTAAAACCAATTAATTAGTCAGGTGTTGGTTACCCCAAAGATAAACATGCCATGATTGTACCACTGCAAGAGTGGAAGTTGTCACTGTGGTCATTTTTTACAGTGGTATAAGACTGTTGCTGTTTCTCCAGTGGCCACTGTATCTAAAGTGTGTGGGGTCTTCAGCAATAGATCTTACCTTCAAGTTATGAGAGACAACCAAGGGCAACGACAATATCCTCCATTGTTTGAGGAGTCTCTTGGACCCCCTGACCAACAACCCAAAGGGAGGTCTCCCATGTGTGGCACTGGAAGTTTTATAAGACAGTTTATGCAAGAAGAAGGAAGATCAAAATGTGGACATGTCACCCCTTCCTAGAATTAAGATCAAAGCACACATTGAAGGAGTTACAGAGATCATGTGTGAAGCTGAATCAAAAGGATGGACCAACCAGTGACTGCGGCTGCTAGGGATCCATCCCATAATCAGCCACCAAACATAGACACTATTGCATATCCCAGCAAGATAGTGCTGAAAGGGCCCGGATATAGCTGTCTCGTGGGAGACTATACAAGTGCCTGGGAAACACAGAAGTGGATGCTCACAGTCAGCTATTAGATGGAACACAGGACTCCCAAGGAAGGAGCTAGAGAAAGTACCCAGGGAGCTGAAGGGGTCCTCAACCCTATAGGTGGAAGAATAACATGAACTAACTAGTACCCCCTGAGCTCATGTCTCTAGCTGCATATATGGAATAAGATGGCCTAGTTGGCCATCATTGGGAAGAGCGGCCCCTTGGTCATGCAGACTTTATATGCCCCAGTACAGGGGAACGCCAGGGCCAAGATATGGGAGTGGGTGAGTAAGGGAGCAGGGCAGGGATGGGGGAGGGTATAGGGAACTTTCTGGATAACACTTAAAATGTAAATGAAGAAAATATCTAATAAAAATTGGAAAAAAAAAAAGAAGCAATGAGGCCTGTGCTTGAAGGTTCAATGCACTGCTGGAGTTCATCCTTACTAGATTCATACTTCTTTTAAAAATTACTATTAGTATTATCACTAGTTTCTAGGTATGTATGCGGTATCAGGAATGGGATACATATTCCCCAACATGCATGCAGAGGTCTAAAGACAATTTTACACAGTCATTCTTTCCTCCCACCTTTATATGGATTCTGGGGATTTAACTGATGTCTCCAGGCTATACAGCTAGTGCTTTTTCTCACTGAATCCCCTTGCTGTTCCTCAGACTCATGTTTCTATGTTCATGAAATGAAATACATCATTTGACAATGGAAACCAATTTTGTTGTAATACTAAAATAGATTCTAAAAGACAAATAAAATTACTGTACAGAAATAAAAAAAAAAGATAGTTTATGGCCGTAGAATGGTGCATTATCATGCTATGTGACCTAATATATTTAAACTAGCACACAAAAGAGAGCACATGAGTGTACATGCACGCGTACACACACACACACACACACACACACACACAAGAAAAAGTTTCCATGTGGCTTATTATCCTTAGTGTTATTTATCTCTCCTCCTCCTGTTTTTCCTCCCCCTCCATCTGTATTACTTCCCCTCCATATTCCAGTTAAATCCTTCCTCCCCATTTTCTCATTTTTACCTTTGGAGAAACATTGAAGAGATCTATAATCAGTCAAAAATGCAGCGAGTAAGTGGCCACAAGATGCTTAACTCCAATTGATACATCTATAACACAGGCCCTGTACCTAAGACTTGGAACATCAAAGAAGAAGGTGCAAAGGACCAGGATTTCAACTGCATGGTAGTGTCTTCTCAACATAGTAACTAAACTGCACCCGTGGAATCTCAACATTATGGCTGCTTAAAGAAGTTGCATATAAGGACAAGACCAGTTGTCATACCAACATGGATGGGGAAAGTTTCACAAGCTTCCATCCCTACATAAAAAACTATATAGAGAGAATCAGTTTTCCCCAGGGCTGAGCTCCTCTGTAACAGATTACATAAGAGCAACACTAAATGGACTCAGAAGGTTTAATTATAGATACATATGTATGTGTAAGGGTATGTGCATATGGATGTAACAATAATATTTAAAGAGGAGGTCGTGAATTAAGAGGAAGTGGGGACAAGGGAGGAACTGGAAGGAAACAGGGAGGGGTGAAAGGAAGGCATCATGCGCTCTGCCAAAAATACTTTGGGTTTCTCCTGAGAACAAACGTCAGCAGTAAAGAAAACTTACATATGAACATGTACAGCTCTTTAAATATAATTTCATCTCCTCTCAAAATCTCATAAAAACCTGTGTCAGTGGGTGGCTGGTTTTAGAGAAATGTGTTAAGATTAATATGTAGTGAAATAAATAGAAAGTTGATATTCTGGCAACAACTTTCAGCATCACAACAGGCGATCATACAACTCACTTCTGTCTCCAAAAGGGTTCGCTCTCCAAGGAACTGTGTACAGAAGCACGAGCAGGAACTACAAAGTCAGAGCAGGTGTTACCACCTGGGCCAACTCACAGAGCCTGAGGGAGACAAAGGGAAGGGATATGGCTGGCTAGAGAGTTCAAAAGGTAGAAGAAGCATTGGTTGTATGCGCTGACACCTGAGTTCTGTCACTAAAACTCATGCACAAAAGCTGGATGCAACGGCTCATGTTTGTAACCCCGGCTTTCTGAGATGAGAAGGAATGAGAGGCAGAGACTGAAGAAGCTCTGCCTGAACTAGAAGCTTGCAAATGCACAGAGCACAGCAGTAAAAATAACGAGAGAAACCCTGTACTGACCATCCTTTATATAAAGAAACCAACCTTTGAAAGTTTTCCCATGACCTTCACACATGTGTGTATGCACATGTGCACGCACACATACAGTCTGCTTTAAAATGTAGTTATTAGCAAAATCCAGGAGAGGCTTATGAAGACAAACTTACCTCTACTAGCAGTGACTTTCGGACAAAGGACACAGCTAGTTTCGAAGACATAAGCTGGTGACCTCAAAATGTATAAAACCAGATAATAAATGAGCTCACCCCACCCCTTATCTGAAATATTGGTTTGCACTGTTTTGGTGACCTATTATCAAATATAACTCCAAAACAGTAAATGGAAGATTGCAGAATGAAGCCATTTGAATTAGTCACTTTTCTGTTGCTGTGATAAAAACCAGTATGACCAAGGAACTTTGTAGAAGGAAGGTTCATTTGGGTTTACAGTTCCAGGGCAGACAAGAGGCTTAGCAGGGAAGCAGCAGGCCTGGTAACTGCAGTAGCAAGCCAGAACTCACATCCTGAACTACAATCAGGTTGTAAAGAGCCTATACTAAGAACATTGAGAAGTTCTGAAACTTCCAAGTCTGCCGCCATTACCTGTTTATAGCAAGGTCATACCTCTTAAACCTACCCAAACAATGCCACAACTAGGGGCCAAATATTCAAAATGTGAGCCTATGGGGACATTCTCAGTCAAATCAGCATCCCATTCATGTGTTTTGAAAGTCTTATTAGCATAATATCTTTTGCAATTCTGCTCCACCATATTTAGAACATGAGTCATCCCTTAATTCAGCGTGTCAGCCCTGTATACACCACCTTCTCAGGAGTATCTCGGTGTCTGTCTTGGTTTTTCAGATAGACTGTCATGGTGTTAGTGTTTGTCTTCAAGAATTAACTATTTTATATAATAAAAGAGCAGAAGGGTGCTGGCAATTTGGTTTTTTCCAAGGGAAGCCTGTGTGCTTCACTTAGCAGCAAAGACAAGCATTCTCAAGCTAGGGAAGAAATTATAACAGAAGTTACTAAGATCTGTAGTTAAGAGGCCTTCTGCTTGAAGGACTGTAGAGAAATTCATCCCAATTCTATTATCAGATCTCTTCTATTATGCAAGTTCAGAACATACATATGTGCTCAGTGGAACTGAAAAGGGGGTTAAGTTACATGGTCCTGTACTGTGTGTGGGTTCAGACATCTACCAAAGGACTCTGGGTATCCTCTTTGGATAAGGGGTGGATGACCATTCTCAGGTTTCTTTGTTGTTGGGACTGCCACAAGCCAGATCAGCCAATGGCAGGCTACAAGGTTCAAGCAGAAAGCAGGTTGAACAAGGGAACAAGCATGGGCCTGCATGGATAAACAAAAGGGAAGTCAGCCCCTTCCAGTTAGGGATGCATCCATCCACAATATGCTGCTATTAGTATCTCAAAAGGCTAAGGTTATTCACTGAGGGGATGTGTAGTGTGATGCTCTGTTTGTCCACATAATGAATCTCCTGGTGTCACCAGGAGTACTTCACAGTGACTGTGCTACCTTTCCAGAAATCACCAACAAAAGCTAATTAACAGCGCACCCTTGTTAACACATGCAGATTTGGCATTATTAGTCTAATTAAAAGGATTTTAACAGTCGCTACTCCCCCACCCCTCAATCCTGCATATCCCAGTGAAAGTAAATTAAACCCATTAATCAAAGTGGTAAAAATGATAGAAGGTGCAGGCTATGACAGAGCTGAGAAGACGCTAACAGCTCTCATTAGGCTTCATTTGTTCCCCAGGAAAGGATAATAAATTCAAGTTGTAACACCACAATAAAATATTTAATTATTCAAGAGCAGGGCAAAGCATGTTATAATTAGCTCTTTATTATGTATCTTCTTTTAGGCAGCAAACAATGCAGTCTAGTAGCCTTGCCAGTCTTAAGCCAAAGATTTGAAGTGAAATGTCACTTTGTCACCATGGAGAACATCCTATGTAGAGTTGACCTTTGAGTGTAGGTCATGTGACTAGGCACTCATTCTCTCAGCCACATCCCAGCCCAGAGTTGTACCCTTCTATGTCCTGTCTATGTACATGTTTTCAATTTTTAGCTATAAAAGTAGATAGACATCGAGCCAAACCAAGGAAATGTCACTGCTTTGGGCTAAAGTCATTTGTTTATAATACGAATCACAGCTTTCCTGGAGAGTCTTTCCCAGTTTCCTACGTGGCTAATGGTCAGTCTTTCAGAATTGGTATATTGGTTGGAAAATGTTAGAGATGTCTGTTATTCTGTATAATATAATTATTTTGCAACTACTTTAAGTCTTCCAATTATAGCAAATCTCCCTGAGGGCAGAACCCTCTCTGACTCATCTTAATGTTCCCCACAGTGCTTAATAAAATAAGCCTCCTTATATACAATTTAGCAGATTTGAAATATGGCTGTGAAAATTCACTTTAAAATTTATTCTAGCACATACTCACTACTAGAGCATATGTACAAACACACACACACACATACGCACATGCGCACACACACACATTCGTCTTGTATATTTGAAACAAGAAAATATAACACATAGGAGTACATTCTGGTTAATGAGATATCATTCTCAAGTCAGGAATTTCAATAGGTAGCTTTTTGCCATCTATCTAGAGGTGGCACTACTCACCATTGGGCTGGGCCCTTCCACATCAATCATTAATTTAAAAAAAATGTGCTGCAGACTTGCCTACAGGTGATCTAATAGAAGTAGTTTTTCTCAAATAAGGTTTCTCTTCTTAGATGATTCTAGTTTGTGAAGTTAACAAACCAATCAGTAGGGTAGACTTGTATCTTAACGTGTCAGTGTACATACTATATTAAGCATGGATTCTATACTGCAGGGTGTCGACATAGCTATAGCCCCTTGAGGGTCATGGCCTGGGATTAAGAGAAACGAGGATTCAGAGTTGATAGATAACATTTATAGAAGAGAGAGATGCTGGGTTTAGCAAGAGGTCAACGGCAGATCCAACATGCTGCAATAGGGCTATCTGAGGTAGATGGAAACATCTTGTGAGATGTTCTGTGATGACTCCTCTAGTAACTCAGAGACTTTTTATTGGTGGTGTTTGTTTTGGTTTTTGAGTCCAGGATCTTGTTCCACTGTCCAGGCTGTCCTTGAGCTTGTGATCAGATAGCTAGTGTTAGAATTCAGGTATATGCTAGAGTGCTTGGGTACTCTTGTCCTTGTCATTATTTTTTATTTGAATTGACACATACTAGTTTACACACCCATGGAGTAATGTGATTTTTTTGATAAGTGTGCATTTACATTGTATAGTGGTCAAATCAGAGTGGTTAACATATCCACTACCACCTCTTGTTTATTCAGAATTATCACATTTAGCTATTTTGAAAGATAAAATTTCAAGTGTTAGCAGTAGCAGGCTCAGCTTGACCAAATGAGTGAGGAATTAGAAGTTAGAATATTTAAATTCTAGTTCCTGTAAATGCCACATAGCTGCAGAAATGTAAATATGCCACTGGATCAAGATGGTTGTATTTTGGGCCAATAAAATAGGGAAGATCAGGGATGTAGAGATGGTTCTATGGATAAGTGGTTTTTCTCTCATAGGACCAGTGTTCAAGTCCCAGCTCACAACGAGGAGATCCAGACTCCTCTTTGCATCCTCATGTGTCATACACATACAGACATACACACACATATACATACATACATACAGACAGATATATACAAACATGCACAGACAGACATACAGATACACACATAAACATGTACAGACACATACAAACATATACAGACACATACAAACACACACAGATACAAACACACACAGACAAACATAGATACACATACAGATACACTCACTATATATGTGTAGCATATATATGCAACATACATATATATATGCAGACATATACAAGCAGACACACACACATATAGACAAACACACACACATGAAGACAGACACAGAGACACATAGAGACAGACATACACAGACAGATATACACAGACAGACACATACAAATAGACACACACACACACATGAAGACAGGCACAGAGACACATAGAGACAGACATACACAAAGAGTTATACACAGACAGACACATACAAATAGACACACACACACATGAAAACAGGCACAAAGAGACACACACAGAGACACATACAGACAAACAGAGACATGCATGTAGATAGACACATACATACATAAACACACAGATAGACATATACATATGTAGATAGACACATACATACATACACACACAGATAGACATATACAGATACATACATATACACACACTTATATACACAGACATATAGATACACATACATAAATAAAAGTAAACCTTAAAAATTATGATCATCTTGACTGCTGAGAGGATAAAATATGTGAAGTTGTGGATGGTCTGGAAGAATTACATGTGATCTACAAAGTGTGCTCTTGTTGTTTGGAAGAAACCTTAGGTCAGAACATACTGTGAGAAAGAAATATAAAAAACCCTCCCAACATGACCAGAAAAGAGCAGGAGATGTTGTGTTAGCTTTATGGCCAGCATCCAATGCGAGTCCTATATGATCCTGAGGAAAACAGAGCTTACAGGTCCTGCGAGCATTGAAATGTTTCCAAACTCACTATCTACCAAGCACACATGATCTTATAGCCTTTAAAGAATCACTAAATTATTATTATGAGAATATTGTGATGGTGATGGGCTCATTAATAGTCTAAATGTTCTTTCTTTACAAAGCCTCTCTTCAGGATGTATGGCCTTGTTTAGAAGCATTTAAAAATAAACATGCCAGTCCTGGGTCATTAATCACTGGCCTAAATCCCAGAGTGCCCAGCCATCCAAACTGATGCCTGATCTCTTGGCTGGAGTCATGAAATAGACTGTCAAGCCAGGCATACTGGCTTTCACATGATAGAAATGAGAATGGTATGTAACTTTGAATACATACATGTAAGCTTAACTGAATTCAAGAAAGAATTATATGTCACAGAGAGAATCTAACATGGAGAGAGGAGTGAACATAGTGCATTGCTTAATAAACAGTATCACAAGGTTTATAAGCCATAAAGATTAAATTATAGTCACATTTAACTTACACATGTGCCCCACCCCCATGTTATCTTACTTCCTTAAAGAGTGATCATTTCTAATGCTACATGGAAAACTGGCTTCATTGGCAAACTAAGGGATGAGGTGGTAGAAAAAAACATTATCAATGTTGGGTGTCTGACTTAAAGAAATCTAAAGGGTAATTGAATGCAAGCAATTTACAACTAACATGCAAAATGTACGATCCACTCTGCATAAAGATTGATGCTTTTCTAGATAGCCCATCTGCTTGATCGCTGCCTATAACCTGTTTGTTATTCATTCATTCATTCATTCATTCATTCATTCATTCATGTATATGCATGCATTGGGGGTGAGTATGTAGGTTCAGGTGCACATGCATATGTTGGAAGAGGACAATCTCTGATATTAGTCTTCAAGTGCCATTTACCTGTGTTTTAAGACCAAGCCTCTCACTGGCTTGTCTTTTCAAGTAGGCTGAGCCAGCCAGAAAGTCCCAGAGACCCACCGTCTTGCCTCTCCTTCCCCAGTACTAAGGTTACAAGATTATAGCACCACAATTTGCTCTATTTAAAAAACAAACAAACAAACAAACAAACAAAAACGGAACCTGATTAAACTCAGGGCCTCATGCTTGCAAGGCAAGCACGTTGATGACTGAGCTGTCTTCCTAGCCCCCTCCGTGTACATGTGGACAGGAAATTCTCAGTGAATTGAGGAAATCGATTGCATAACTGTAGGCAATATGCAACCACTAAAAATCAGGTTTTTAAACAAATACTGGGAGTTCTCTGAGGCTAAAACAGAACAACTCATTTTCATAGTGGTTTAAGGTTTTTAAGCACCCCAATAAAGGAGTTTTCCTACGTAATTAAACAGTTTTAGAATCTGATGTTGATTTCTTTAGAATACTATTCCTATGGGTGTAATGAATAGTCATTTACAGAGAGATAATATTTTGTAATGGTGATAGTCTCAGCAAACTCACATACCACTTTGTGACTTTGTAAAGCAGAGCCGTGTATTTATCCTGCAGATTGTTAAATTATTAATTTTTCTAGCACAGTTTAAGCAAAGAAAATAATGGAAACTCTAGATCATAGGAAATTTGTAGTTCCTGTCAAGTATTGAGCTGAAGCACAGCTGGAATCTACCCTATGGTTTAATAATTTAATTTTCATATCTAGAACCATTTAGGTGGTAATGTTCTTCTTTATCCTTAGATAATACAGGAATATTTACAAATAAAGAGATTAGTATATAAATATTTTTTAGACAGACTCTTGATACGTAGCTCCAGCTTATCTAAAATTCACCATATATAGACTAGGATGACCTTAAGCTCACAAAGATTTGACTGCCTCTGCCTCCTGAGTTCTGGAATTAAAGCATACACCATTGTGCCTAACCTTACAGGTAATTATTATAGTTTTTAAAGTTCCAATGTACTTGAATTTTATTAGATGAAAACATGTCTTTGATGAAAATACACAAAGAAAGGAAGGAAAATGTGAAGAGGCACATGTGAACAGATACCTGCCTGCTTCCTTATTCTCAATTGGTTATTGAGTACTTTCATATCCAATACCTAATCTATTGATACTTTAATAATACCCCAAACTGATAGTCTATTCTCTGAAGGAACAGAACTAGTAGAGTGAATGTGTGTGTGTGTGTGTGTGTGTGTGTGTGATTTATTAGATTGAATTACAGGATGTAGTCCAACAATGGCTGCCTCCCACTTTTGAGGCTGAGGCTCTTAAGGACCTGATACTGCTCAGTCCCTGAGACTAGACATCTCATCACTTCTAATCGAGCAATGAAGGACTAGGGAATTAGTGAGCTGCCAGCTTCCATCTGTGTTAAACATCCAAAGACATTGGTTCTAACACTGGTGAAGGAACACAGCGGCAGGATGGATGAATTTGCCTGTAAGAGTGAGGACAAGTAGGCAAAAAGCAAAGTGTGCTTCCTCCTAGTCTTTTAGCTGGGCTGCCACCAGAAGATACACCCACATTTAGGGAGAGTCTTCTTGCTTCAAATAATCTGATTGTATTAGTCAGGGTTCTCTAGAGTCACAGAACTTATGGATAGTCTCTATATAGTAAAGGAATTTATTGATGACTTACAGTCTGCAGTCCAATTCCCAACAATGGTTCAGTAGTAGCTATGAATGGAAGTCCAAGAATCTAGCAGTTGCTCAGTCCCACACGGCAAGTAGGTGAAAGAGCGAGAGCGAGACTCCCTTCTCTCAATGTCCTTATATAGTCTCCAGCAGAAGGTGTAGCCCAGATTAAGGGTGTGTGCCACCACACCTTTAATCCCAGATGACCTTGAACTCAGACATCTCCCTGTCTTAGTCTTCTGGAATCCATAGCTACTATGCCTCAAGATCTCCATACCAAGATCCACATCAGAAACTTCTATTTCTCAGCCTCCAGATTAGGGTCACTGGTGAGCCTTCCAATTTTGGATTGTAGTTCATTCCAAATATAGTCAAGTTGACAACCAGGAAAGTACATATACATACATATATACATTATATACATACATATACATACATACATATGCACATATACATACATATATGCATATATACATACATGCATACATACACACACGCGTGTGTGTGTGTGTTTGTGTGTGTGTGTTTGTGTGTGTGTGTGTGTGTGTGTGTACAGATATATATGTATGTTCTGCTCTGTTGGGACTGTTTTACCAAATATGCTCCATATCCATTCAAAAGGAAAGGAGGAAGGGGGGGAAGGATAAAGAAATGAAGAAGAAAGGGGAGAAGAGAAGGAGGGAAAAGGAAAGAAAGGATTGCAGTCTTCATAGTCCTATCGTTCACTCTAACAATCACACTACTGTTAGAAAATTTAACTTTTTAAAAGGAGAAAAATGATAGAATGCTTTGTCCAGAGTTATGGTTATTTACAGGAATCAGGCGCATTCAGGGTGGAACAATGATAGATTACAGAGCTATTTAGAATTGGAGCCCAATCTAGGATTTGGGGTTTTGTCTACATTTCCAAGAATCTTTCTGTTTCATGATTAATATAATGAATATAATTACATATTCTTATGAAAGATTAAAGAACTATATTATAAAGTATGTAGAAAGGATATCTGCCAGGCAATTTGAATACCTTGCCTTCAGCTCTCTCATGTGTATCCGAGTTTCTGTATAAATCAGGGCCACATTTTTTTTTTTTGAGACATTTAGATGTACGGAGCAATTTTAAATGATCTTCACAGAGCAAAAAGCATTTAGACTGTATTTTTAGTCCAACAATTTTGCGCTGTAATATTTTATGCTAGTTAGATAATGTCCTGAGAGGCAAAGGGCAGAACTTTTGAGTCACAGCACTAAGGAGATAGTGTTCTGCAGAAGGTTTTATAAATAAATAAATAAATAAATAGGAAGAGAAAAACAAATGCAGGCCAGCAGAGTTCAGACCTTTGGACACTAATGCAATCAATTTCGAGTTCACACCACTTTCTTGTAGAAGACAGCAGGTAAAGCATAGCTAAGCCACCACCTATTGAATGCGATGTCCCACTGAGGGGGAAATTAAATGTCTCCTGTCACACACCGCCTGGGTTGGCTCTGATTTACCTATTAAATATAAAACTTTCCCTCTCCAAGTAATAGTTTTGCAAGCAATAAATTGTTGGCAAGGAAAATGGCGAGATTTCTTTCTACCCACAACCTTTCCCTTTTCCTTATCATGAGTGAACGGCTCTGCTGATGTCCCGTTCCGCTGAAGAAGTGGTAATGGCATGTGTATATCTCAGATACAGAGCTGATTCTTTGATAAAAACATACAGGGTTGTATGACTTTCTGTTCTTGGCTAAGACAACAGAGGACACTGCTGGTGGCTATCTTAACTTGGTGAGCCACTGGACTGGGAAGGTAGACAAGGGTGCATAAATTCTGGTCTATTTTAGATTTAAATTTTAGTGGCTTTTTAATAATTAAGAGGCATCAAAAGTCTCACTTTTCTTCTCTACCCACCTCTCTTTCCCCACCCTATCATTCAGAAATGAGAAAGTGATTTGTAATTCCCAGGGAACATACAACTAGCATCTGAGAATCCTGAATTTCTAAAAAAGATAATTTTTGCATTGTTCATCATCAGTCTATTTTCTCCACAGTACTTGATGTAACACTACCAACTCTAATGATATTAGAATGATAACATTTAGCTTTAGAATATTTTTCTTGTTAATTGAAGCTCTGGCCCCTCTTTCAAAATATAACTTATATAAATAATTAAGAATGTCAAAATAAAATGTTTGAAGGTGAATGTTTCCCTCAATGAATGCTGGAAATTAGACAGTGGGTGTGAGGGTGTAACTTATTATGTTCCCACAGAGGGCAATTTCCATCAGCTGCTTGGTGATCAGGGATATGTCCGAATCAGTGGAAAGAAGGCAGGCTTGTATAATTGGTGCAGAGGGGGAGTTGAACTTCTGGTCCCGCTGTGAGCTGTCTGTCCTGATTCAGCAGTGCAGTGAGGTCACCCTAAGACTCCTCCACATCAATTCCAGCCAGTCACATCAATCGACACACTCATTAAGCTCCCACGAGGCTGTTGAAGTTGGAGAAAGAGTCCTTAATCTGTATCTCTCATGCCAGCTTCTCTTCGGTGACTTCTGTAAAACAGTGTCTTGTTTTGACTAGGAAACATTCCATGAATTCTGAACTTTCTATATATATTCTCATCTTCTTATTTAAAAATATAACCTATTATTATAAAATACCTACAAAACACAGAAAATGAAAAGAGAAAATTATAAAACCTATTAACATTCAAAGCAATATTCTTTTAGATTTTTCTTCTGTATTTTGTACACAAACAATTTTGTCTGTATACATATGCATGTTTTATGTACATGTCTTACAGAAGCCTGTACTTCCAAATGTAATATCTATTTTATTTAATAAGTCATACCCATGTTTCTATACTAAAAAGTATAAATCTACATAATTCTAAATTGCTGTAGTAAATTATCTTGTTTATATACTACAATGTATTTAGCCAATCCTTTATTGGTAGGCATTTTCCAATCTTTGACTAAAAGACATTCATATGCATACAGTTTTCCTTGTCTAAACAGATAGTTAGTCGTAAGTTAAAACTTTTACCTATGGATAAAATCAATATGTCGAAGCATATGAACACTTTTATATTTTTATATTTCTATTTTGTACACAGGATCTGAGAAGAATGTCAGGGGCATGGAACAGTTTATTACTTCTGATCCCTCAAGAGGATCCGGAACAACATGACTTGGGTAGTATGGAAAATAAATTTAAATAATGTTTGAGCTGGATATTTTTAAATACAACCTTGCTTTGGGTGTTAGTCCTGACTTTGGGGATTTGGTCAACAATTCACATTCCCTGTATTTCAGATGTCATTGTAATAACCAATCTTGGCAGTATCACTGCTCTGATTCTTTTATTGGTGATGCATAGACAGGCAGTGTCCTCTGGACCTCCAAAATCCCCAGTTATTACCTAGCACCGCAGATCTACTATAAGTTCTAAATTAGCCTGATTGGCACTGTGAAAACTTATCAACACCATTCAGTTTTGAACTTATATTTCATTTCTTTTTCTTTATTGCTTTAAATTTGGGCTAAAAAAAAAACAGTCAGTTAATGATAATACCATGAAGGGAGCGTAACTTGGTAGGAGAAGAGAGGGTTTCATAATCGGATCTCTTATAGGAAGTGTGGTTAGTGTAGGGAAGGCTTCTTGGAGCAGATAGTATTGAAGCAGAGATGGGGTTAAAGGAGAGAAGCAACACATGGGACTATCAGGCAAGGGTCATTCATACAGTGAGAAGAGCTGATGAAAATTTCCTACATTAAAGGCATTTCTGGCATTTTAGGAAACATCAGGAAACCAGTATGGCTGAAGTAGAAGTATTAGCTCGATACAAGATATTAAATATGAAGACATAGACTAAAGATGCTAGCTAAACAGTTAGATATGGTCATATACATTTCAGAGGGAGCTTAGAACATGCTATAGTCAATCTGAGTTTCATATGCATTTAGAGGTACCACTTTAGAAATTGTTGTAGGGTACAGCTGTAAAAATGAATCAAATATGGATACATATATCCATATGTGTAATACGTATAAGTATAAGGAGTTGATGTTTGTTTATGTTCAGGTCCTGGTAGACACAGGTACCAAGTCAAGAATAGACATATGTACTAGTTACTTCTCTGTTGCTATGATAAAATATCATGAAAATTTGTAAGGAGACATGGCAGGAAACGTAGGCACGGTGGCAGGATCAAGAACCTAAGAGATCACATCTTTAACCATAAGCAAGAAACAGAGGGAGAGAAGTGAAAGAGAAGAATATGTGCTACTACAGTTATTTTTTTCAATGTTCAGTTTCCTTTAATGACACTCATTTACCTTAAAAGGTAGGTGCAGGCAGCTAGGCAACTGGCAAGACATGTTTACTTGAAAATCCTGCCTTGAGTGACGGCTTTGCCCACGTGCTGGAAGGCCCCCTCCCAGGAAAAGTACTCTCGAACCAGGGTCTGCATCTCCTCGCTACCAGGATCCAGTTTCCACTATGTCTACAACTCATAGTCCACCTGCCAAACTGGACTCAGTGGAAAGGCAAGCTCTTGGCCTCAGAAGATCCAAACGCCAAAAATGGAGCTGCTGTTGTTGGTTCCGAAGAGGATAACACTAGCAAAGGCATTCTTCCTCAGTTTGTCCAGTCGTTGGAACATTCCAGTGAGGAGGTTGCAACTCATGTAGGTCTGGGTGAGCTCTTCAGGGAAGCGGTACTCAGCGTACCACAGGCACCAGCCATCTTTATCAAAGTGCTCCCAAAAGTATGGCAGCGCCACAGAGAACATCCTTATTGGAGTACTTACGCTTAAACTCATCCAACACAAGGCTACTCTTGGGCAGTGTCCTTGGCCTTGGGCTCAGCATCCAATGCCTGCTCACATTCATCCATCTCTTCCTCATGAGCTGGGCATCTGCCTCTTTCTCTCTTTCTGCTCAGCCTGGGGCTTCTGTTTCTCTTCTCATGAAACCTTTTCTTTCCTTGGGGTATCCTTTTTAGGCTGGCTCTCTACAAACCTCTTAGCATCAAATTGGGCCATTTTCTCACACAGCTTCACCTCCCCTAAGATGGCCCTGAACTCAGGCTGGTTAATGGAGGTAAGGAAACATGGATTGGTAACTACAGGGTGCAGAAAACTGTGATATCAACCAGTGTCACTTGTTCAGCCACCAGAAAAGTCCCTGTCTTCAAGTGAGTGTCAGCAGACCCAGGATTCGCATTACTGTTGCAGAAAATCTCCAACCCAAATATGCCCTAGCAATGAAAACACAACTCAGTTAATATGATTACATGCTGTGCACCTAGATTGGTCACATCTACTGCTGCACTACCAGCTTCCACATCTATGATACCCCTTAGAACTTGGGGTTTCTCCAGGCCATGTGCCTCTATTCTGCTTTTCTTCTTCCTTCTCTTCTGTGTCCTCTCCCTCTTCCATTTTCTCCTTCTTCTCTCTCCCCACCTTCCACTCCACCTTCCCTTTTATCTTCCCAATCATCAGCTCTCCTTTATTTTACAAACTAAGGTGGGAAGCAGGTTTACAGGAAATCACCTGCTTGCTGACTCATTCCTTGTTCACAAACCCTCACAGGAGAATGGAATTAACATAAAATATAATTAGCCCAAAGCTATCACCCTCTCTGTACAATTAATTAGACTATCTTATCTCAGAACATATAATTGAACATAATTATTTTGTAATTTATAAAGTACAAGTGTTAACACTCAATCATCATCTTTGTTATTATATTATTATTATTAAATTTTTTATTAGATATTTTCTTTTTTTTTTTTGGTTTTTTGAGACAGGGTTTCTCTGTCTAGCCCTGGCTGTCCTGGAACTCACTTTGTAGACTAGGCTGGCCTCGAACTCAGAAATCCGCCTGCCTCTGCCTCCCGAGTGCTGGGATTAAAGGCGTGCGCCACTACGCCCAGCTAGATATTTTCTTTATTTACATTTCAAATGTTATCCCAAAATTTCACTATACCCTCCCTCCACCCTGCTCCCCTACCCACCCACTCCCACTTCTTGGCCCTAGAGTTCCCCTGTACTGGGGCATATAAAGTTTCCCCTACCCACCCACTCCCACTTCTTGGCTCTAGAGTTCCCCTGTACTGGGGCATATAAAGTTTGCAAGACCAAGGGGCCTCTCTTCCCAATGATGGCCAACTAGGCCATCTTCTGCAACATATGCAGATAGAGACATGAGCTGTGGGGGTACTGGTTAGTTCATATTGTTGTTCCACCTATAGGGTTGCACACCCCTTCAGCTTCTTCGGTACAATCTCTAGCTCCTCCATTGGGGGGGGCCTGTGTTCCATAATATAGATGACTATGAGCATCCACTTCTGCATTTGCCAGGCACTGGTATAGCCTCACAAGAGACAGTTATAACAGGGTCTTTTCAGCAAAATCTTGCTGGCATATGCAATAGTGTCTGGGTTTGGTGGCTGATTATGGGTTGGATCGCAGGTGGGGTAGTCCCTGGATAGTCCATCCTTTCGTCTTAGCTTCAAACTTTGTCTCTGTAGCTCCTTCCATGGGTGTTTTGTTCCCTATTCTAAGGAGGAATGAAGTATCCACATGTTGGTCTTCATTCCTCTTGATTTTCTTGTGTTTTGCAAATTGTATCTTGGGTATTCTAAGTTTCTGGGCTAATATCCACTTATCAGTGAGTGCATATCAAGTGACTTCTTTTGTGATTGGGTTACTCACTAAGGATGATATTCTCCAGATACATCCATTTGCCTAAGAATTTCATAAATTCATTATTTTTAATAGCTGAGTAGTATTCCATTGTGTAAATGTACCACATTTTCTGTATCCAGTCCTCTGTTGAGGGACATCTGGGTTCTTTCCAGCTTCTGTCTATTATAAATAAGGCTGCTACGAACATAGTGGAGCATGTGTCCTTATTACCAACTGGAACATCTTCTGGGTATATGCCCAGGAGAGGTATTGCTGGATCTTCCGGTAGTACTATGTCCAATATTCTGAGGGACTACCAGACTGATTTCCAGAGTGGTTGTACCAGCTTGAAATCCAATCAGCAATGAAGGAGTGTTCCTCTTTCTCTACATTCTTGCCAGCATCTGCTGTCACCTGAATTTTTGATCTTTGCCATTTTGACTGGTGTGAGGTGGAATCTCAGGGTTGTTTTGATTTGCATTTCCCTGATGATTAAGGATGTTAAACATTTTTTCAGGTGCTTCTCAGCCATTCTGTATTCCTCAGTTGAGAATTCTTTGTTTAGTTCTGTACTCCATTTTCAATGCGGTTATTTGAATTTCTGGAGTCCAGCTTCTTGAGCTCTTTGTATATATTGGATATTAGTCACCTATTAGATTTAGGATTGGTAAAAATCCTTTCCCAATCTGTTGGTGGCCTTTTTGTCTTATTGACAGTGTCTTTTGCCTTAAAGAAGCTTTGCAATTTCATGAGGTCCCATTTGTCAATTTTTGATCTTACAGCACAAGCCCTTGCGGATCTGTTTAGGAATATTTCCCAGTGCCCATATCTTCAAGGCTTTCCCCCACTTTCTCCTCTATAAATTTCAGGGTCTCTGGTTTTATGTGGAGTTCTTTGATTCACTTAGACTTGAGCTTTGTACAAGGAGATAGGAATTTATCAATTCACATTCTTCTACATAATAACCACCAATTGTGCCAACACCATTTGTTAAAAATGCTGTCCTTTTTTTTTTTTTTCCACTGCATGGTTTTAGCTTCCTTGTCAAAGATCAAGTGACCATAGGTGTGTGGATTCATTTCTTGATCTTCAATTCTATTCCATTGATCTACCTGTCTGTCACTGTACCAGTACCATGCAGTTTTTATCACAATTGCTCTGTAGTACAGCTTGAGGTAAGGCATGGTGATTCTACCAGAGGTTCTTTTATTATTGAGAATAGTTTTTGCTATCCTAGGTTTTTTATTATTCCAGATGAATTTGTAAATTGCCCTTTCTAACTCAGTGAAGAATTGAGTTGGATTTTCATGGGGATTGCATTGAATCTGTAGATTGTTTTCAACAAGATAGCCATTTTTACTATATTAATCCTGCCAATCCATGAGCATGGGAGATCTTTCCATCTTCTGAGATCTTCTTCAATTCTTTCTTCAGAGACTTGAAGTTCTTGTCATACAGATCTTTTACTTCCTTAGAGTCACACCAAGGTATTTTATATTATTTGTGACTATTGTGAAGGGTGTTGTTTCCCTCATTTCTTTCTTAGCCCATTTATCCTTTGTGTAGAGAAAGGCCACTGATTTGTTTGAGTTAATTTTATATCCAGCTACTGTGCTGAAGCTGTTTATCAGGTTTAGGAGTTCTCTGGTAGAATCTTGAGGGTCACTTATATATATACTATCATATCATCTGCAAATAGTGATATTTTGACTTCTTCCTTTCCAATTTGTATCCCCTTGATCTCCTTTCATTGTCGAATTGCTCTGGCTAGGACTTCAAGTACTATATTGAATAGGTAGGGAGAAAGTGGGCAGCCTTGTCTAGTCCCTGATTTTAGTGGGATTGCTTCAAGTTTCTCTCCATTTAGTTTGATGTTGGCTACTGGTTTGCTGTAGATTGCTTTTATTATGTTTAGGTATGGGCCTTGAATTCCTGATCGTTCCAAGACTTTTATCATGAATGGGTGTTAGATCTTGTTAAATGCTTTCTCAGCATCTAATGAGATGATCATGTGGTTCTTGTCTTTGAGAGTTTATTTATATAGTGAATTACATTGATGGATTTCCATATATTAAACCATCTCTGCTTCCCTAGGATGAAGCCTACTTGGTCACGATGGATGATCATTTTGATGTGTTCTTGCATTCAATTTGCAAGGATTTTATTGAGTATTTTTGCATCTATATTCATAAGAGAAACTGGTCTGAAGTTCTCTTTCTTTGTTGGATCTTTGTGTGGTTTAGGTACCAGAGTAATTGTGGCTTCATAGAATGAACTAGGTAGAGTACCTTCTGTTTCTATTTTGTGGAATACTTTGAGGAGAGTTGGAATTAGGTCTTCTTTGAAGGTCTGATAGAACTCTGCACTAAACCCATCTGGTCCTGGGCTTTTTTTGGTTGGGAGACTATTAATGACTGCTTCTATTTCTTTAGGGGAAATGGGACTGTTTAGATCGCTAATCTGATCCTGATTTAACTTTGGTACCTGGTATCTCTCTAGGAAGTTGTCCATTTCGTCCAGGTTTTCTAGTTTTGTTGAGTATAGACTTTTGTAGTAGGATCTGATGATGTTTTGGATTTCATCGGGTTCTGTTGTTATGTCTCCTTTTTCATTTCTGATTTTGTTAATTAGAATACTGTCCCTGTGCCCTCTAGTTGGTCTGGTTAAGGGTTTATCTATCTTGTTGATTTTCTCAAAGAACCAGCTCCTGGTTTGGTTGATTCTTTGAATAGTTCTTTTTGTTTCAGCCCTGAGTTTGATTATTTCCTACCATCTACTCCTCTTGGGTGAATTTGCTTCCTGTAGTTCTAGAGCTTCTAGGTGTGCTGTCAGGCTGTTAGTGTATGATCTCTCTAGTTTTTTTTTTTTTTTTTTTTTTTTTTTTTTTTTTTTTTTTTTTTTTTTTTTTTTTTTTTTTTTTTTTTTTTTTTTTTTTTTTTTTTTTTTTTTTTTTTTTTTTTTTTTTTTTTTTTTTTTTTTTTTGGCGGCACTCAGGGCTATAAGTTTTTCTCTTAGGACTGCCTTCATTATGTCCCATAAGTTTGGGTATGTTGTGGTTTCATTTTCATTAAACTCTAAAAAATCTTTAATTTCTTTCTTTATTTCTTCCTTGACTAAGGTATCATTGAGTAGAGTGTGTTTCAGTTTCTATGTGAATGCTGGCTTTCTATTATTTATGCTGTTATTGAAGATCAGCCTTAGTGTGTGGTGATCTGATAGGATGCATGGGATAATTTCAATATTTTTGTATCTGTTGAGGTCTATTTTATGACTGCTTATATGGTCAATTTTGGAGGAAGTACCCTGTGGTGCTGAGAAGAAGGTCTATCCTTTTGTTTTGGGATAAAATGTAGATATCTATTAAATCTCTTTGTTTCATAACTTCTGTTAGTGTCCATGTGTCTCTGTTTAGTTTCTCTTTCCAGGATCTGTCCATTGATGAAGTCTCCCAGTATTAGTGTGTGAGGTGCAATGTGTGCTTTGAGCTTTACTACGGTTTCTTTAATGAACATGGCTGCTCTTGCATTTGGAGCATAGATATTCAGAATTGAGAGTTCATCTTGGTTGATTTTACCTTTGATGAGTATGAAGTGCCCCTCCTTATCTTTTCTGATAACTTTGGGTTGAGAGTCAATTTTATTAGATATTAGAATGGCTACTCCTGCTTGTTTCTTCGGACCATTTTCTTGGAAAATTGTTTTCCAGCCTTTCACTCTGAGGTAGTGTCTGTCTTTTTCCCTGAGGTGGGTTTCCCGTAAGCAGCAAAATGTTGGGTCTTGTTTTTGTAGCCAGTCTATTAGTCTATGTCTTTTTATTGGGGAATTGTGTCCATTGATGTTAAGAGAAATTTAAGAAAAGTAATTGTTGCTTCCCGTTATTTTTGTTGTTAAAGTTGGGATTCTGTTCTTACAGCTGTCTTCTTTTAGGTTTGTTGAAAGATTACTTTCTTGCTTTTTCTAGTGTGTAGTTTCCATCCTTGTGTTGGTGTTTTCCTTTATTATCCTTTGAAGGCCTGGATTCGTGGAAAGATATTGTGTGAATTTGGTTTTGTTATGGAATATTTTGATTTCTCCATCTATGGTAATTGAGAATTTTACTGGGTATAGCACCCTGGGCTGGCATTTGTGTTCTCTTAGGGTCTATATAACATTTGTCCAGGATCTTCTGGCTTTAAAAATATGGAACGCTTCACAAATTTGCGTGTCATCCTTATGCAGGGGCCATGCTAATCTTCTCTGTATTGTTCCAATTTAAGCATATATGCTGCCAAAGTGAGCACCCATCATCTTTGTTACTTAAATAAAAAAACATCTGATATCTATCCTTACTTGAAAGACTATAGTTCTGCACCTGGCTATGTCTTGGCTTTAGATTGAATGCCATCTGAAAACCATCCTCTCAGAATTGTTCCTCTCAAAGTAAAAAGCCTGGGTTTGCTAGGAGACTATGTAGTTTTTCAATCCCATCAGAAATTCAAGAATGACTGATATTAAGTGAAAATATATAGGAAGCCTGACACAGCTTCCAAAACTAGTTTATAAAGACTGCTGATCACTTGGACAGTCCCTTACTTCAACATGTTGGAGCATCGGTCTTTAGCCTACTGGCCAGGATCATCTGACAGACTTAGAGAAACAGGAAATATTAAGGACTAGCCTACTCTGTCTCAGCAGAATCAAGCTGTCCTAACTTGTAATTGTGTCCTTTCTTTGGGCAGTATTATGTCTGTAGATGAAATGAGGCAATTCTTGCCTAGTTGCTGTTTCACCATAACTGGAGTAACTCAAAGATGCTCAGTTTCTTCTTTGAATCCAAGACAGGGAAAGCTGTCAGGAGCAGACTAGCCTCAACAACAAATGAATAAATAACATTAAAAATCACATTCTGTGGGCTTCTGATGTTTTTGAAAACCAACTATCTATGTGAAGTAATCTAGACTGTTCTCTATTAATTACTTTCAGCCATTTCTAATTAAAATAACTGAAAACAGGGATAGTGGCTATCCCTGGTTGTCAACTTGACTATATTTGAAATGAACTACAATCCAGAATTGGAAGGCTCACCAGTGACCCTTACCTGGAGGCTTGGAGATAGAAGTTTCTGATATGGATCTTGGTATGGAGATCTTGATAGCATAGTGGCTATGGATTCCAGAAGATTAAGACAGAGAGATCCCAGAGCTCAAGATCATCTGGGATTAAAGGTGTGAGATTAAGACAGAGAGATCTCTGAGCTCAAGATCATCTGGGATTAAAGGTGTGATGGCACACACTTTTAACCTGTTAAGGGTGTGATGAAACACATCTTTAATCTGGGCTACACCTTCTGCTGGAGATCATATAAGGACACTGGAAGAAGGGAGACTAGCACTCGCTCATTCGCCTGCTTGCCGAGTGGGACTGAGTAACTGCTAGATCCTTGGACTTCCAATCACAGCTACTACTGAACCATTGTTGGGAATTGGACTGCAGACTGTAAGTCATCAATAAATGCCTTTACTCCGTAAGTTCTGTGACTCTAGAGAACCCTAACTAATACAGAAGTTGGTACCAGAAGTAGGGTATTCTTGTGACAGCCTGACCATGTTTTGCGGAGGACTGTGGAAGGACTTTGGAACTTTGGGCCAGAAGATCTATTCGGTGTTAAAAGCTCTGTGAGATGTTGTGTAGGAGCTTGGAAGATAATGTTGAGAACAGTGCAGAAAATGGAGGCCTGGCTTGTGAAATTTCAGAGGGAAAATTAAAGACTCTTTTCAGGGCCATTGTTACTTTGTGAAGATTCTGTGGTTCTGGTTAGCTGGGGCTGAAGAATCAGCTGTGATTAACAAGATACCAGAACTACNGAAGGTGCAGCCTCAGTTGCAATTGATGGCCCAGGACTGAAGGGGTCATGCAAAGGAGTTGAGGCTCGGTACCATGAAGAGAGCCTATGAGAGGCTAGTATTGAAGCCTAGTTATAATGGAAGACAGAAGCATTTTGGAGATGCCAGTACCATGAGATGACCACCAAGAACAGCAGCAGCAATGGAGTACAGGCATCTGGAGCCTAGAGGACAATGTGTGTGCTACAAAGGGCATGGCTGGAGAAGTGACCCAAGCCCTGGGAGGAGCCCAGAAGATCGTGAGTTGCATCCTAGACATTGGACGGTTGGAGATTGATTTTTGCTTTTGCTTGTGACTGTGCCCTGATATTCTTCCCTGTTGAAGGAAGTTTTTAATGAAGCCCACAGTTAAGAGAATTTGAATTTTAAAAAATACTGGATATTTTAAAAGGATTGAACTTTTAATATGTAAAGACTGTAGGACTTTTGAGTTATTTAAGATCTTGGGGATGAGTAAGAACTAAGGGTTGAGGCTTACTAGTGATGTATTTGTGTGTCAAGTTGACAAGGGCTCAATTGTACTGGTTAGTTTTTGTGTCAACTTGACACAGCTGGGTTATCACAGAGAAAGGAGCTTCAGTTGGGGAAATGCCTCCATGAGATCGATCTGTGAGGCATTTTCTCAATTAGTGATCAAGGGCCCCTTGTGGGTGGGACTATCTCTGGGCTGGCAGTCTTGGGTTCTATAAGAGAGCAGGCTGAGCAAGCCAGGGGAAGCAAGCCAGTAAAGAACATCCCTACATGGCCTCTGCATCAGCTCCTGCTTCCTGACCTGCTTGAGTTCCAGTCCTGACTTCCTTGGTGATGAACAGCAGTATGGAAGTGTAAGCCGAATAAACCCTTTCCTCTCCAACTTGCTTCTTGGTCATGATGTTTGTGCAGGAATAGAAACCCTGACTAAGACACACCCTAACAATAAACTCAGAGCCATGAATTTTCTATTTGTCCCTTAACTCACAGGCTTAAACATCTTAGATTTGTTTATAATAACAGCAAGAGAAGAACTGGTCCAAGCCCTGTACTTCAAAAATTTTAGTGTCAAAGACAACCTATAATAACCACCCCAGCCAATAAGCTTAGGGAACTGGGACAAGGACTCTT
Source organism: Mus minutoides (assembly GCA_902729485.2). NCBI lineage: Eukaryota > Metazoa > Chordata > Mammalia > Rodentia > Muridae > Mus > Mus minutoides. The sequence continues at coordinate 51,056 of LR751422.1, read as the reverse complement.
CATTACTTCTTCAAGCTGAATATAGGCATTGAGATATTTTTTGAAGGGAGGGGGAAGGATAAGGGAAATGGAGTTGGTTGGCTTTAAGAAGCCACACCAATGATTGTATTAGTCTCTGATGTCTGTGTTCTGACTGGATCTGGATGAAAAACCAAGACATCAGGAGTTCAGGCAGGTCAGTTCAGCATGTCTAATGATGAAACTCACCAAGACTGTATATTCTGTAATATATAAATCTCAAAACAAAATTTTAGTACCATCAAGATAACCGTTTTGTTTGATTCTCTGGAATCTAGTTCTCAGGGGGTCTCCCTCTATCAAATCTGATCCATATAACTCTGGAAGGTGTAAATACCTTAATCACCTTTTCCAAAAACACAAAGACAGAAAGAACCTTTTCCCCAAACCAGCATATCCTCCAGCTGGTAGCCAGGAAAACCTGTAAAACCCTCTGTCCCAGAGGAAAAATAAAACAAACACAATACTCAAAATCACACACAGTTTAGCCTATTTAGGCCTTTCTAATGTGTCATGTCAGAATATTAATCCAAAATTCCCATGGAGCCCACATTTAGACAGAATATGAGTCTCTTACAGACTTTATCATACCATGTTTAAAACAATTGATTCACACTTCTATTTTCTTTTCCTTTCCTTCTTTCCTTTCCTTTCCTTTTTTCTTTCCTTTTTCTTTTATTTTCCTTTCCTTTCTATACCTTCTTATAAGAGGCAGTTTGTCAAACCAGGATTTAAACCCAAAATTTCCCTTGAGCCCACGTTAGACAGAATATGAGCATCCTATAACACTAATTAGAGCACTATATCTTCATACCATCTTTAAATATCAAAAGGTTATATTTCCCCCTTTATATCAATGGATTACCTGGGCCAGAGCCCTTTGTATCTTTGTCTCCCAATTCTTTATTCACAGGGAGAAGCTGAGTGTAAAAATACCCGTGTTTCCTATTCAAAGGAGGAATGAAGTATCCACGTGCTGGTCTTCCTTCTTGATTTTCTTGTGTTTTGCAGATCGTATCTTGGGTATTCTAAGTTTCTGGGCTAATATCCATTTATCAGTGAGCGCATGTCCAATGACTTCTTTTGTGATTGGGTTACCTCACTAAGGATTATGTCCTCCAGATTCATCCATTTGCCCAAGAATTTCATAAATTCATTTTTTTAAGATTTATTTTATTTATTATATGTAAATACACTGTAGCTGTCTTCAGACACTCCAGAAGAGGGCGCCAGATCTCGTTACGGATGGTTGTGAGCCACCATGTGGATGCTGGGATTTGAACTTATCACCTTCGGAAGAGCAGTCGGGTGCTCTTACCCGCTGAGCCATCTCACCAGCCCAAATTCATTTTTTTAAATAGCAGAATAGTACTCCATTGTGTAAATGTACCACATTTTCTGTATCCATTCCTCTGTTGAGGGACATCTGGGTTCTTTCCAACTTCTGGCTATTATAAATAAGGCTGCTATGAACATAGTGGAACATGTGTCCTTTTTACCAGCTGGAACATCTTCTGGGTATATGCCCAGGAGAGGTATTCCAGGATCTTTCAGTAGTACTATGTCCAATTTTCTGAGAAAACGCCATACTAATTTCCAGAGCGGTTGTACAAGCTTGCAATCCCACCAGCAATGGAGGAGTGTTCCTCTTTCTCCATATCCTCACCAGCATCTGCTGTCACCTGAATTTTTGATCTTAGCCATTCTGACTGGTGTGAGGTGGAATCTCAGTGTTGTTTTGATTTGCATGGGATGGACCATACAGAGACTAACCCACCGGGGATCCATCCCATAATCAGTCACTAAACTCAGACTCTATCGCATAGGACAGCAAGTGTTTACTGAAGGACCCTGATATAACTGACTCCCACAGAAGCAGATGCTCACAGTCATCCATAAGAGGGAGCACGGGGCCCACATTGGAGGAGCTAGAGATAGAACCCCAGGAGCTGAAGGGGTCTGCAACCCTAGAAGAGGAACAACAATATGAACTAATCAGAACCCCCAGAACTCGTGTCTCTAGCTCCATATGTAGCAGAAGATGGCCTAGTCGGCCATCATTTGGAGGAGAGGCCCCTTGGCACTGCAATCTTTATATGCCCCAATACAAGGGAACACCAGGGCCAAGAAGTAGGAGTGGGTGGGCAGGGGAGCAGGGAGGGAGGAGGGGGGAGGGTATTTTCGGGATAGCAGTTGAAATGTAAACTAAGAAAATATCTAATAAAAAAATGCTGAAAAAAAAAAAAAAAAAGACCCGTGTTGTCTATGTCCCTGTTTGGAGGCAGGGGAGGCAGGGTGGGGAGCGAAGGATACAGGGTAGCAAACACAGAAAGGCTCTCTTGGGCATAGATGTCTCTGTGACATTCTCTGTAGGCCCCTCAAACCCAGTCAGCTTCAAATCCACAATGCTACAGCCTATATCACTGCCCAAGCCCCCATTCAGGGGTTAGGGGGCAGTGAATTTTTATCTCAGGTTAGTTGCGTTCAAATCAATATGTTGGGCGTCATTTGGTTGCAGTAAATCTCCAACTCAAATGTGCCTGGGCAATGAAAACACAACTCAGTTAATATGATTACATGCTGTGCGCCTAGATTGGGCACTTCTACAGATACACTACCATCTTCCACATCTATGAGACCCCCTTAGAACTTGGGGTTTCTCCAGGCCATGCGCTTCTACTCTATTTTTCTTCTTCCTTCTCCTCTGTGTTCTCTCCCTCTTCCATTTTCTCTTTCTTCTCTCTCTCACCTTCTGCTCCACTTTCCCTTTTATCTTCCCAATCATCAGCTCTCCTTTATTTTACAAACTAAGGTGGGAAGCAGGTTTATAGGAAAGCACCTGAGGGCTGACTGGTTCCCTGTTAGCAGCCACTCACAGGAGAAAGGAATTAACATCAAATATAATTAGCCCCAGGGCTATCCACAACACCTTACCTCCTCTTTTGCATTTTCTGTGGCCTGTTTGTTGTGGTGCATAATGCCCACTGTGGGGAACACCCAGGTGCTAGCTGGAGGAATGATGTCACTGTCAGCCAAGCTCACCCATTTCACCACCTGAGCTGCTGCTGCTTGAGTACTTCCCTGCAGCTCCTCTTTGCTTATATAATAGGAGATGGCATTGCTCTCAAACACATAGAATCTGTCATCACCCTCAAATGCTGGAACCTTGCCAGCAGAAAATTTTCAGAAAAATTCAGGGGTGTGGTTGGTTTGGCCAAAGTGGAAGTGGGGTGGTGCAGAGAGCACGTGGACTTGAGCCCGCTGTACTGAGCAATAATGAGGGTCTTTAAGACCCTCCAGTTTTCAGGGTTCCAGCTGCCATCGTGATTTCACAAAGAAAGGAGTTGGGGCGAAGTAAGCCCCAAGGACTCTACTGTACTTTTAAGAGTCATAATGGGTTCTCTAACCCAGCTAGCTCCTAAACAAATGAGATGCGGGTTACAAAATGTGTTTAACAGGCTTTATGGCACAGTAGCTGAGCAGTTATTAATCTATTCTGTTCCTCTAAGTTCATCTGTTTACCTCCCAGCCAAAATCCCTGAGATACTTGCATTTTGGTATTGGTCTGGGCTCTCTCTGCTCCAAGTTTATTCCCACAGTGGCTCCTGGACCCACTCCGTGTGGTAAATTCTCCCTCCCTTCTCTCTCCTTCTCCCCACCCCCTGGCTGGGATCGGAAGCCCAGCTCTATTTTCTCTTCTGCTCAGCCATTGGCTGATCAGCTTTTATTGACAAGTCAGAGAATGAATGGGGAGCAATGCTTACAGACTATTCAGACAGAAGATACTTAAAATAAGCATCACAATGCGGTGTCTGGGTTGTAATCAGATATGGGGGCAGAAAAATCAGCATGTGAATCAACACAAGGATAATCTCTACACAATGCACAATAATCTTAGGACGACAACTGTGGCATTTCAAAGCCCACCACCAGGGATCTATTTCTGCCAGCAAGGCTGTACCTCCTAAACCTTCCCAAACAGTGCCACCAGCTGGAGAACAGGTGTTCAAATATCTGAGCCTATGGAGGACACTTCTCATTCAAGCCACCACCAATGGTGATGAGTTTCAACTGGGGCAAAAGATATTCATTGGAATATCAAGCTCAACTCCAGATCCTCTGCTAGGCTCTGAGTACCCAAAGAACAATGTCATGATGACCTGAAAGCTGTGAAATGGAGTCTGTAGTGGCTATCCCTGGTTGTCAACTTGACTATATTTGGAATGAGCTACAATCCAGATTTGGAAGGCTCACCAGTGACCCTAACCTAAAGAGGCTTGGATATAGAAGTCTCTGATCTGGATCTTGGTATGGAGGTCTTGATAGCATATCGGCTATGGATTCCAGAAGATTAAGACAGAGAGATCTCTGAGCTCAAGATCATCTGGGATTAAGGGTGTGAGATTAAGACAGAGAGATCTCCGAGCTCAAGATCATCTGGGATTAAAGGTGTGATGGCACACACCTTTAATCTGGGTTACACCTTCTGCTGGAGACCATATAAGGACACTGGAAGAAGGGAGACTAGCACTCGCTCCTTCGCCTGCTCACTGTGTGGGACTGAGTAACTGCTAGATCCTTGGACTTCCATTCACAGCTACTACTGAATCATTGTTGGGAATTGGCCTGCAGACTGTAAGTCATCAATAAATTCCTTTACTCTGTAAGTTCTGTGACTCTAGAGAACCCTAACTAATACAGAGTCTAAACCGTGTCTTCCATAGTCACAGAGTGCTCTGTGTCACTGAACATAATCTAGTGGCCTTGGAAAGACCATCAGCAAATGGAAACCAGTAAAGCTCTCTAATGTGTATGGGATTTTCTAATTGAATGCTTCATGGTGTGATGAGATTAAATATGATTGATGTTACATAATCACTTAGCAGTGGATTGGTAGGTCAATGGATGGATAGATGGATGATATTAAAGTCTTTTTTATTCCATCTAGAAGACACATGCAGACCAGCCAGACCATAAACAAAGAAATCGTGATCCTAAGGAGGGAACAAGAATTAACAATGTCAAGGACTATGGAAAAGAGAGGAGCAATACAAATGCCCCCCACCCCACCCTCCTTTCTCACACACACACACTGAAGCCAACTTAGGGGCAAAGGTCATTTCTCCTTCTGGGTAGTTAAGACTGTGGTTCTAAGTGGTTCTAATATGGCTGATCTAGGATTTTTCTAACCAAGTTGAGGCTACATGTCTGGCATCTAAAAACAGGCTAGTATATTATGAAATGATAAGATCCTGGCTGGGCACCATACACTCAATGGCCCAGAACCCAGAAGACTAAGGCACGATGTGTTTGAGGCCAGCTGGACTAATCAGAAAGCCGTTGCCTGTCTTAGAGTTTTATAAGTTATTAAGCAGAGTGACATATTTCAATCATAGTGGCTAAATGTTTTTACTGTTAAGACCTAGCAAGACCATTTATGGCCTGCCTCTTCAGACCTGGATGCTTGGTCATTAATTTTCTTTTCTTTGATTCCAATCTAAGTTTTCTCAAGCATTTTAAGTCAGCAGTCCTCAGGATAGAAAAAGATAGGAAGATAGATCTACAGTAAGCAATTGAGTGCTAGCACCAGACGGCCTGCATTTGAGTGCTGGCATTACCACCTACCAACTCTCTTTGTGCCAGTAAACCTGTTCTGCTGTGCAGTCACCATTTGTTACACAGGTTAACCCAGTGTGGACCAGCTGTTGTTGAAAGTGTTAAAAGACGAAGCATAAAGAGAGCTTTGAAACTGACCCCACCCCCACCCTCCCTATTGCAATTTATAAAGTTTACAATTTTGTAAAAGTTGCCTAGAAGTAGTATAAACTACATATTTAAAATGCATACTATATATTTAAAATTATACCTTCTTGAATTGTCTACCCATTTCTCTGAGGAGCTTACTCGTTTTGCTCCTTCAGAACGTTTTATTGGATTATAGGAGCTGGTGGGAAAGCTTTGTTGGTAATGTACTTGTCCTGCTACCATGATGACCTAAGTTCAATCTGCAGAAACCACATTGAAAAGCCACCATATTCACTTGCTATTCCTGATGTGAGGAGATGAAAACGGACAGATACCCGGGTGTGCTCACTGGCCATCCCATCTAGCCTACTGAGGAAGCTCCATTTCAGAGAAATTCAGTCTCAAAAATAAGTAAGGTGGGATGAAAGTCACAGAAGTTGTCCTCTAGAGTTTTACACGTGAGCATACACAGGCACAAGATACACGTGCCTGCGCATACATATAGAGAAGAAAGGAAGTAGAGAAGGAGAGAGGTATATGGAAAAAAAAAGAAGGGATAGAAACGTGGCCAAATAAACTTTGATCCTTAGCTTCAGAGACTTGTCCCCAAACGTCACAGTAGCCAAGCTAGTGAGGGGACGCACACGATTCCACAAGATCAGACTCATGGTCTCTAGATCACACAGCTAGCTGTCTTGCTGTCACTGCTGAGATAAAACATTCCAGGCTCATCTCCCCACATGCCTGGCATGCAGGTGATACTGTGGGCAGATATAGCTCATGCCTGAACATGGTCCAGACAGTTCCTCCCACTTCCTTGAAGAACAAAATTAAACATGCATTTTTCATCTTCTATTTGTGTTGTGGAGTCCACCTCAATCGTGCCAGGCAGACCCCTTAGAACAAGTTAGCTCCATCTACCACGGGATTTTCATTCCATGTTCACTCCTTATCTAGAGCAGCCGACAACCTGATCTTCCCCCAGATGTTCCTCCTTGTTCTTAAGATTTGCTCTTTATGTAGCTAGGCCCAGACTTAGCCTGACTAGGTTATGGCTTTGGTTTTGTTTTATCTATCTATCTATCTATCTATCTATCTATCTATCTATCTATCTATCTATCTATCTATCTAAGGTTTGTCTGTATTTGTTTCTTCTGTTTAGTTTTTTGTTCCGTTGGCTTTGTTGTTGTTGCTGTTGGCAATACTACAGTTTGAACCTAGTGCCTCGAGCTAGATGCATGCATTGAACACTTTACCACTGAGCCACAGCCCAGCCCTTATTTTTAGCTTTTTAAAGAAATCCTATACTAATTTCCACAGAGGTTGCATCTGTTTCTATTTCAGCTGGTAGAGTATAATGGTCCTTCTTTTCCACAGTCTTGTAAAACTTATCTTTATTTGTTTTCTTGATGATGACTGTTCAGACTAGGGTGAAATGGGTCTCAGTGTAGTTTTGATGAGCATTTCTCTGATAGCTGAGAACAACAACATTATATATATATGGATATTTGTATTTCTTTTGAAGACTGTCTTCTTTAATTCATTTACCCATTTCATGGAGGATCACTTTTTGGTAGAAAATTTCTATTAATAATAATAATAATAATAATGGCTGAAAAAGTGGCCCAGTAGTTAAAAGTACATACTGCTCTTGCAGAAGATGCAAATTTGGTTCCCAGCACCCATAATGGGCATCTCACAACCACCTCTAATTCCCTGATGCCCTCTTCTGCCTACATGGGCTCCTGCACTCATGTACACATACCCTCATTCATATCATTAAAGAACAAAATTAATCTTTCACAAATGAAATAATATTATTAACATAAGCATCTATTCAGTTAAAGTCTCTGGATTCCTGGGTTTCCAAGGAGAGAGAAGTTTGGGAGCACACAGGAGCTCTTTCCTGAAAGTAAGTGGGTCTGACAAAGACTGGCAGGGTGTCTCCCTGCCAGAGCAGCTGTGCACCTGCTGCTGAAGAGATGATCAGTCTGGCGAGCACCCTCTGCCCTGCTCAGTTTCTCTGGGGGACAGCCATCTAATCTCCGAGAAGACACCATCCATCATTATCCACAGGTCAAAATTTCCAGCGAGGCTGGAGGAAACATTTTGATTAATGCCTGCGTGGTGACCTGGGCTGGGACTTGTAATGGGAATGAGGCAAGCAATAATTGTTTTAATAACCTTGGTCACGTCCCTTCTTCTAGTTCTTATCACAAACTCTAAATGTATTCCACACTAGTAAAACTGGATCTAGATATGTTATTATGATTGAGGTTCTGTCTCCTAGGAACCATAGGGGAAGAAAGGATCCTTGAGCCGCTGATACATAGTACAATTTGGGTTTATACAGCCTGACTCTTTTCCCCCTGAGAATTGAAATAAAACTGATCTCATTTGCCTTGAATAATGAAGAAAGGAAGGACATCTAGCAGATTTCAACAGTCTTCAAGGACTCAATAGGTCTTTATCTAAACAGTCCTGAGATCATGGTGGCAGATACAAGAAGATAAGTTAGAATTTTTGATGAAATTATTTACCAGGCCAGAAGATTCACGAGAGACTTGGAAGCTTCCTGGGCTGGGCTAAGTTGAATAGAGCAACAAATCTCTCAAGCAGCAGCAGCAGCAGCAGCAGCAGCAGCAGCATCAACCCTTTAGTGTAGGAGGGTAGCAAAGCAACATGAATCCTAAATGGCTTGGGCCAATGTGTAACAATGGTTGCTATAGGGCTGGGCAATGCAAGCATGGAGAGCTGGCTTTGATTCCCAGAACACACAGAAAAACTATATATGTAATTATAGCCTGAGCACTGGGGGGGGGGGGGGGGGGGGGGAGAGGAGGATCCCTGGGGTTTACTAGACAGCTAGTCTAGTTGGACCAGTGCACTTACACACACACGCACACGCGCACACACACACACACACAAACACACACACACACGTGCGCGTGCACACGCACACAGGACAGTGTAAGAACCATGCCATTATTAAATGAGCAAGGCTCTTCACTGGTATTTGTTCCCCCAAATTAGTCTAACCTGGTAAAACCCACAGAAAATATGCATGAGGGGAATTTTTTTCCAAATTTGAGCTGTCAGGACTAAGGAAGAGCTAAGACATTGTCATAGAGCAGCCTGGGGAGATGTGACAACCAAGTGCAAGGTTGTGCCTGGACTGCACCCAGAACAGGAAGTAGAGGGAAAGCTGGAGAAAAAGTGAAGTCAGGGTTTAATGGGAAGCAAAGCGCCTGCGCAGGTTTAATAGTCAGCAAAGCGCCTGCGCAGGTTTAATAGTCAGCAAAGCGCCTGCGCAGGTTTCTTTGACACGCATTCCTGAGCAATAGTGGATAAGAGCAACTGGGAGGTTTGGTGACGTGTACATGGGGCTCTCTCCACTACTTTTTTTTTCCTGCAATTTTCCAGCAATTCAAAAACTATTCTGAAGTTAACAGGCTTAGCTGGAGCTGGTATGAGCGCCATGAGCTGTCATTCTTCTGAACTTGGGATATGAACTCCCAGTAATTAGTGGGAACTGTTGCCATGTGCCGAGACACTTGGTTTGTTGGGTTTTATATGAACTTTTTTTTCTTTTTACTAATATGATATGTTTATATCCACAAGTTTGTTGAAAGTAACAATTGTGTTGTTCTATTTGGGAATACATTTGGGTACGCTAGTAAGGGAAGTCAGAAACTTGTCCTTGCTAGGCAAACAAGCTGTATTTCTAGTGCCTGAATTTAATTCTCTTAAGCATATAAAGCAATGACTCTCTGAAGGCCCTGGGTCTATCTGTAAGAAATGTCTCTAAAGTAAGGTATTGTGAGGCTGGAGAGATGGACCAGAGGTTGAGAGCGTGGACTGCTCTTCCAGATGACCTGAGTTCAATTCCCAACAACCATATGGTGGCTCACAACCATATATAATGGGATCTGGTACCCTCTTCTGGCATGCAAGCACATATGCATGCAGAACACTGTATACATAGATAGATAGATAGATAGATAGATAGATAGATAGATAGATAGATAGATATTTTAAATAACATCCATCTCCTTCTCAGTCTAAAAAGGAAACAAAAATCCCTCTCTCCAGGTATTTATAGAATCCGTATTCTCATCAGCTCAAGCTTTTACCAAAAAGGAGAAGAAAAGAGAGAGCTACCACCTTCTATTTTCTTATTACAACACTAAAAATTTCCTAGCACAAAAAAAAATAGAAAAATTATTTGCTTGTTTAGAATTAGTGAAGAACATATTACTTCAGAGAAAAGCATGAGTCTATTCAGAAATAACCCTGCAGGTGTGTAATTGCAAACCATTTTGCAGAATAGCCCCAGCAACAGCATAAGGACGCATGCATTGTGGGAATTTCTGCACTCTGCACTCAATGCTTGTTCCCAACTTTCATATGAAAGAAACAGGCACATGGCTGCCTCTCTTTTTAAACCTCTGGGTACTTAATTTCCTAAGTCTAGAGCAACCAATGTCTTTCCACTCGAAGACAAGTTTGGCATCCACCTGCTGATCCAACCAACCTTGCCCACTGCCAAGGCAAGAGACTTAATGAGATCACTCAGCATGTGGAGAAGCCTTTGTGCCAGGAAAAGAACACAGCCAGGAGAGCTGGGAAACAGGAGGAGCTGGGAAACAGAGGAGGAGCTGGGAAACAGAGGAGGAGCTGGGAAACAGAGGAGGAGTGTTTCTATGTTACAGAGAAGGCAGAAGTGCAGGTGGAGAATTAAGGAGAAGAGGCTCTGACAAGAGACAGAGACTGGCTGATCTGGAGAGTCAGCCTTTGCAAGACCCAGGACAAGTGCAAACTGGGTTCCCAGTTGGTGTGTGCAGAAATGAATTCTAAGTTCCCCCAACCCCAGATCCTTTCACTGTGTCTAGGTAAATGAAAAAGTGAATACTAACATTTCAGCTGTAAAAAAAGGAACTGCTTTGGAGGTAGGAGATGTAAGCAAGGTCTCTTATCTACAAGTATGAGGACTTGGATTCAGATTCCTAGCACCCACATAAGTGCCAGACAGCCATGGCAGCCATCCTGTGAGCCCAGCACTTGAGAAAAGGAGACAGGGAATCCCATAGCACCCTAGCTGCCTTAGACTTGGCAGAACTGGCAAGCTCCAGGGGTTCAAGTGAGAGACCTTTACTCAATATTTAACAGTGATCAAAGTGATCTAACATCAGCCTCTGATCTCCACATGCACAACACACACACACACACACACACACACACACACACACACACACACACCTGCTCACACACATGTTCCCACACACATACAAACATGTACACACAGATACAGCATGTATAGAAAGATAATATACAATGAACTATTCATGTTAAAAATAAGTTTTAGTGAACATGGATGTATGAAGTAACCTGAAGACATTTGTTCTGGACTGTGGCTATCGTCACTTCTCGGGACATACACACCCTAAACTGTACCTTTGGCAAGAAGTTGTCTTTCCTATGAGTCCAAGACAAAAGAATAGATAGAACACCACACAGGTCTAAAATTAAGGGCCATAAGTCCACCTAACAAGCTGCTATTGTACTTGGGCAAACATGTTTTCATGATGTAAAAATAAATGTATGTGAAGGGTTTTCCCCGTGTTACGGGTTGTCAGGTCAAAGGCAACTGAATTTAATTTTTATCTTCTATCCTAGGTATTAAAATAGCAATACATAGATAAGCAAGGTTATAATGAAAATTCTTGTTATTATAGACTTTTGATAAAAAAGTTTTTCTAGCCATCATGTTACCAAAATTACTAATTCCATTGTTATTGTTATAATTTTATTTATTTTATATTCTACTTGCACTAATAAGGTGATTAATTTTTAAAATGATATCTAACAGTCTTCAATATGCTCATATTTTAATGTATATCATCAAGAATGCAAATTAAATTCAGTGATAAATATTGACCTTACAATCATTGTTTCGAAAAAGGTTATTTTTCTTACTTATCCAGATACAGTTGTTAAAATTAACGTCAAAACGACTGATTATAATTAGAAATTATAACTCAAAATATGTCCATTTTCATACAACTAATTAAGTCACCTTGTCTACATTTACAAAGAATGGCCCTCTTTTCCACTTCAGGCTCCTTGCCGATACTGTTGCTGACGTAGACTATCAGTGATCTCACCCACATGCAGCATGTGTAACAGCAACTGATAAGCATGTATGTTTGATATTAATATGGGCAAATTTAGCCTTAGAAACTATTTCTCAGCACTCCGGTGGTATGAACCCCATGCTAATTTGCTGATGTTTCCGGGTCAGAAATTGGAAACCGCAGACAATCAAGAAAACAAGTATCCACTCTGTCTGGAAAATGGCTTTATTATGTAAGGATCCAGTCCACTCTTACTATTGAGAAAGTTATTAAAGTCACTCTGTCTGACTCTGTCCCAAGCTTTTCTAGCATTTAGAATCTTCCTGCCCTCTATACTAATCTGTCTCCTCTATCTATGGCTGCACAAGCCTACACCCTTTAGAAATGGTCACCTGCTGTTTGAGTAGATGGGAGAGAGGATGGTGATTGTATAACAGGTGTGGGAGGCTGGTCTCCAAATGATAGAAGACACACATGTTCTTAAAAATGTCTGTTGGTATTTTAATGTGGGGCATTATCTGAGAGTCCCAGGATTAGAACACTGCTCATTCAAGTATAATCCTAACTGGCTTTTCTTAATGATCTTAGTGGCATCAAATCTTATATCATGTATCATAAATCAATTACAATACATCTTTCTGACATAACTGGAGGGATTACATCAGAACCACAGTTTTCAATCCATAAAATAATTCTGAGGTCCAAAGTTAGTCCGTGGGAGTAAGGAAGACAGAGTGAATATCATAGTATACTTATTTTCCACCCAATTCAACAATACAGAAAGGATAAGTATCAAAGATAGTGAAACAGGGCTGGTGAGATGGCTCAGTGCGTAAGAGTACTGCCTGCTCTTTCAAAGGTTCTGAGTTCAAATCCCAGCAACCACATGGTGGTGTACAACCACTTGTAATGAGATCTGACACCCTCTTCTGGTGTGTCAGAAGACAGCTACAATGTACTTATGTATAATACTAAATAAATCTTTTAAAAAAAAGAGATAGTGAAACAGTCCATTAGTGACAAGTGACATTCATGTCTGAATTGAGATAGCTAGTCATTGCAGACCATTTTTCCCCTTGCCCAAACACTTAAAAAGATTGTAATTATGTGTGAGGTAATACTGGATGGGTAGATGGATGGCAGCAACAAAGATACTAATGGCCAATCAGCAAAATTAAACAACAAAAGAATAAAACAGAAAAAAAATGCCCATATTCCCAGCCCCCAAGTGGAATACCACTCCTCCTTTCCCATTAACCTTCAAAGGCAGACCAGCCTTGCCGAGGACTCTATGTCCCATGACATTATAGGTAGAATCTTGCAGCTGGTGAAACTGGAGCAAAGTGTCACTGAGTTGAATTTCAGATTTTTCCCTAAGAATAGAAAAGACTTTCAGTGACCAATGGGAATAAGAGTGCAGGACGTTCTGAATCTTTCCCAGAAGTAAGTCTTGGTACCCACTCCAATGCTTTGAACCCAGGATGTCCCAGTAGCCAACTGTAAGTAAGCTACAGCTGTCTTCTTAACTTTGCAGTCTCGCGTCTCTCTTGTTTTCTCAGAGGTCCTCAGGATGCTGCATACTTGAGCTTTTGCTTCTGTATGTTATGTTCCAAGAGCCTCCAGGACAGCAAACTACTGAGATTTGAGAAATCTTCCTTTTTTACTTCCTGTGGCTGTGGAGCCTGTGATGCCTTATCGGTGAGGATGGCCCTGGAGATGGTACTGAAGGACCTGTGGCATCTGCGGGCTTCTTTGCTGTGCTCATTAGTCAAGACTATAGACCAGTTTGAATATGATGGGTGTGACAATTGCGGTGCATACTTACAAATGAAGGGCAACAGAGAGATGGTTTATGACTGCATCAGCTCTTCGTTTGATGGAATCGTTGTGATGATGAGTCCAGAGGGTTGCTGGGTCTTCAAGTAGCAGTGCACCAGTAACTTTAAGCCAGGTGTATATGTTGTGTCCATCACTGGCCACCTGCCCCAAGGAATTATGCGGGAGCTGAAAAGTCCAGGAGTGGCCTACAAATCCAGGGACACAGCAATAAAGACCTAGCTAGGTACAGGCCATAGCATTTTGTTCGTTATTTCTGTACTTGTTTTCTTGTGGAACTAAACAGGTGGGACCCCAAAGACCCCTGCCCCCCCAGCTCAGAATCAGCAGACTCCAGGAAAGCAGCACATCGGCCTTAAGTCATCTCACTTTCTCTGACCACTGGTGAAGTGGGAGTGTCCGGGCAGATTCTCAGAGGCTGTATCAGGAGAGCAAGAAGCTGGTTTCCCACCTCAGGGTTTTGCCTTTGTCTATGGGCAGGATTTTGGTTCAAATACCAATAAAATAAACATTTGGAACATAAAACAAAGAAAAGAAAAAGGAAAATATTGTCTGTTTTAATCCAGACATGTAGGTCAGTACAACTGCGTCTTCTGTGGCTTCTGTTTCCTGCTGATGCACAGGTCTTCACACCGAGCCTGTTGTGATAAACCTTACTATACGTATCCACTTATTTTGAAGATTTTGCTCTCCAAAAGACTCATCTTCAAGAGCCCTGAATACATGTGTGGACCAGAATTTCCAATTTGTAGACTCACAATCCACTGTTAAACACACACACACACACACACAAAACAAACCTAGAACTCTCTACACTGTGGGATCTCAAGCCAGCAATTCCTCTCCTGGGCATATACCAGGAAGATGTTCCAACTGGTAATAAGGACACATGCCCTACTATGTTCATAGCAGCCTTATTTATAATAGCCAGAAGCTGGAAAGAACCCAGATGTCCCTCAACAGAGGAATGGATACAGAAAATGTGGTACATTTACACAATGGAATACTACTCAGCTATTAAAAACAATGAACTTATGAACTTTCTAGGCAAATGGATGGATCTGGAGGGTATCATCATGAGTGAGGTAACTTAATCACAAAAGAACTCACATGATATATACTCACTGATAAGTGGATATTAGCCCGGAAACTTAGAATACCCAAGATACAATTTGTAAAACACAAGAAAATCAAGAAGAATGAAGACCAAAGTGTGGACACTTTGCCCCTTCTTAGAATTGGGAACAAAATACCCATGGAAGGAGTTACAGAGACAAAGTTTGGAGCTAAGATGAAAGGATGGATCATCCAGAGACTGCCCCACCCAGGGGTCCATTCCATAATCAGCCACCAAACCCAGACACTATTGCACATGCCAGAAAGATTTTGCTGAAAGGACCCTGATATAGCTGTCTCTTATGAGGCTATGCCAGTGCCTGGCAAATGCAGAAGTGGATGCTCACAGTCAGCTATTGGATGGAACACAAGGCCCCTAATGGAGGAACTAGAGAAAGTACCCAAGGAGCTGAAGGAGTCTGCAGTCCTATAGGTGGAACAACAATATGAACTAACCAGTACCTCCAGAGCTCATGTCTCTAGATGCATATGTAGTAGAAGATGGCCTAGTTGGCCATCATTGGGAAGAGAGGCCCCTTGATCTTGCAAACTTTATATGCTCCAGTACAGGGAAATGCCAGGGCCAAGAAGTGGGATTGGGTGGGTAGGGGAACAGGGCAGGGGGGAGGGTATAGGGGACTTTCGGGATAGCATTTGAAATGTAAATGAAAAAAATATCTAATAAAATATTGAAAAAAAAAAAAAAGAGAGAAATGGGAAAGTAGAGTATTGCCCATACCCTGGACAGCTCTCTGAGAACTTGGCAGGAGTGAGGCCACTCCCTACCCAAATCAGGCTTTGATCTAGTCACTTCCCCTCAGATAAAGGTCATGTCATGATAAAGCTAGTTAAGTTTCTGTTTCCCCACCAGAGAACTGGCTTCTCAGAAATCATGTGACCTACAGTCTGCTAATCTAGTTGATGTCCTTGGAAGGCCACTGCCCTCACTGTGGAACTTTGTCCTTTGTCCTTTTTTTTTCCCCTCTCTTCCCTCCTGCCATGAGCTCTATTAGGTAACCCTGCTATTTCAATGAACAAGCTTTCCTATGAAACAGTGTCCCTGGTTGTTCATACAAGCTGTACTCACCATTGCCTGAAACCCTGCTCCCCAGCTCCTCCACATCCTAAGAACACCACTGCACATGGGCAGGGGACCCACACTAGATACCCATTTGTGCATATTTTTTACACACCTTCAGCAAGAGAGACATGTTGAGGGTCTTATCCAACATGGTGAACCCATGATGACTGAGACCTTGATGACTTCATACTTCATAGCTTTCTTTGCCTCTGGTGGAGTGAGATCCATTCAGATGACAGAAAGACAGTGAGATATGACTTCTTTGGAGGCAGGCAGGAAAGAAGCCTAAGATCCTGGGGCTTGTTAGAGAATTCAGGCAGCCTGGGGAAATGCCTGCTTGGAAATAGAGTATAGACTCTATGGCAAGACTTCCATAGCTAAAATCCCACTCAACCAGTAAATAACCCTCTGACCTAGAACAGCATATTTAAATATTCCGTGATCAAGAATTAGGGAAAGTAATACAACTAGTAGTTCCTTTGTATGATGGTTTAGAATTAGCTAAATCCATACCAGCAAAGATCTTAGCACCATCTTTACACCTTATGAGATTCTTATTTACTGATATTTACAGTCATTATCACCACCACTGCCACCATCCCTCTTAAGACTGAGCCATGACCATGACATTGCATGTCTCCAGACCCTAATCTTTATGTAAAATAACCAACACTTAATGGATCCCCTAAGGCTGAACTAGCTCTTGATCCTTGCATAAGTATTTTCTGTATAGAAGATCCACCCATATTCTTTTGGCTCCAATAGATACATAGACCAAACTGGCTGGCCTCCACTTTGATATCTTCTTTTTCTAAAAGATGTTATCACGAGTAGACTTGAAAGACAAAGAGAGTCCCCCTCAAATGTTATCACAACCTGAGTTTATTCTCAACCAGGGACTGTCCCAAGGCAGGTAGCCAATGATGCTCAAACGGTGATGAGCTAGGCTTCCTGCATAGATAGTTCCTAAAAATAAAAAATCGCAGGCTTTGGTCAAGGTCTTGAAAGGACCCCCATAGGGAGACCTCCACTCAAGTCATGGGATATTGGCGAATGCCCCAAGAACTCACAGAAGACCAGGCTTGATGCAAATCACATGAGGCTTTATTTGGGGAAAGCCAGAGCTCTGGGGACGACTCATATCCTGGAAGTGGATAGAGGAGTCGACCCTGAGGGAAAAGAGGAACCAGTTTTTATGTTCCCTCAAGGGGGAGAGAAGGAGGAGGAGGGAGGAGGGGATTTTTCTGATCTGACAATATCCATTCTTTCTACAGAAGAAATGGGTACACGGAAGATTTTCATGCTCGGGTGCACAGGTGCAAAGTGAAATCTACCACAAACACTTGGCAGTGAGCTGTATCTCAATCCATCAACCAAACCTCAAACACTTGGCAGTGAGCTATATCAGTTGGCAAATACATGCATTCAAAGA
>LR751422.1:10273-33594 GCA_902729485.2 Mus minutoides | reverse complement strand
ACCAAACATGTTTTTAATAGCAATAGCCATAAGCAGGCCATGTAACCCATGACATATACTTCAGCATTTATATCCTTTCCATCCAAGCAGAAAAATGGCACCCAATTAAATTGTAGAACTGCTCAAAAAAAAAAAAAAAAAAAAAGAACACCAAAAAAGATAGCCAATATATGAATATACATGGGCATTTTCTCCTCTTTGGCAGTTCATAATTGATACCTGACTACTTAATATATAATAATGTTCATAGATTGTGTAAAAATAAAATATGTAACAAGTACAATTAGAAAAGATGGAAGTTTTCTGATGTAATGTGTGGGGTGATATATATTAAAGGAATTGCGATTATAATGTTGTCTTTGTTAGGGTTTTACTGCTATTAACAGACACCATGACCAAGGCAAGTCTTATAAAGGACAACATTTAATTGGGGCTGGCTTATAGGTTCAGAAGTTCAGTACATGATCATCAAGGCAGAAGTAAAGCGCTGCCCAGGCAGGCATAATGTAGGAAGAGCTGAGGGTTCAATACCTTTTTCCAAAGGCAAACAGGAGAAGGCTGGCTTCCAGGCAGCTAGGATGAGGGTCTTAAAGCCCAAACCCACAGTGACACATTTCCTCCATCAAGGGCACACCTCCAAATAGTGCAACTCCCTGAGCCAAGCATATTCAAACCACCACAAATGTATTATGAATTCTAGAATATTTACTAAAAGGCAAAGAGCAAACAATGGACACAAATTGAATCATAGTCAATCCAAAGGAATATAAAATAGTAAAATGGAAAAAAGAACACATCAAAAAGATAATTAAAAGCAAGGTGACACTTTGAATCTAAATATGATACATTTTTTGAAAATATCTCATATTCAGAGACTAGAACTTTTGCTAGACCTCAAAACTGAGCTGATAATACATTTTAAGGTCTCTCAAGTCTGATACCCTGCTCAGACTATTTGTTTAATCTGCTTTTTTGTGGGTTTTTTGTTTTGTTTTGTTTTTTGTTTTTTGGGTTTTTTTTTTTTTTTTGATTTTTCGAGACAGGGTTTCTCTGTGTAGCCCTGGCTGTCCTGGAACTCACTTTGTAGACCAGGCTGGCCTCGAACTCAGAAATCTGCCTGCCTCTGCCTCCCGAGTGCTGGGATTAAAGGCGTGTGCCACCATGCCGGCTATTTAATCTGCTTTTAAGAGAACAAGGTGACAACCAACCTCACTTACCTTGGATTTCCCATATAATCAATGTTTACAACCTAAAATAATACATTGCTGAAATTTCAAGTTATCGATTTTTTTCATGTCACCAACCTAGAGAATCATGCATGTGTGTGAGTGTGTGCATATGTGCATGTGTGTATGTGCATGTGTGCCTGTGTGTACATGTGTGTATTTGTGTGTGTATGTTATAGCAACCATTCACAGAAAATAGCAAACAGGTCAAAAGTGACCTTATACAACAAACTATTCATGATAAATGTTGAAAGCAACATACAGATATTGCTTACTGGTATGTTTACAGTGCTCAGTGCTTTGGAATCAGTTGTGGACAGTTGGAGTAAGTAACTTAATTCCTTATGAAACTCTGCTAAAGATTTCTATGAAGTATTCTTCATCCCTTCACCATGCCATACTTCTTGTAGTGGTCAAAATATAGAGCAAAGACCTTTGTTAGAGACATCAGGCAGGCATAGAGACAAGACAGACAGGTAGAGCAGACAAGATTTGGCAAGTGAGATAGTCAGATTCTTAGTCATGCATCAAAAGGATAGACAGACAATAGGCAGACTACAGACAAGTCCCAAAGCACAAACTAATGACAGAAGATACAAGGAGAAAAGTAGAGAGTTAAAAGTAAGGTTCCCTCTTGTTCAAATCCTACCAAGAGGAAGTGGGAATCTTTTCTTTCCCCAGTACAACAAAAGCTATGTTTAATATATTTGAAGAACTTTCCAAATATACTGATAATCACATTAAATGTAAATAGTATAAATGTCCTAATAAAAATATAATGATTGGGCTGGAACGATGGCCCAGAATGTAAGAACACTGACTGCTTTTATGAGGACTCAGGTTGGTGGCTCACAGCTGTCTGTAACTCTAGCTCCAGGGCACCTGATGCCCTTGTTTGGCCTCAGCTGGCACCTGGCATGTAAAGTGCAGATATACATGCAGACAAGAGACCATGCTCATAAAATAAAATTTTAAACTTAAAATAAATAATGAAATAAAAATAATTGTTAAATATAAAATTGAATGGTGTTCTGCCTATAAGGAAACGACTTTAAAGTCATGGACTGGTTAAGATTTTAAAAAATGGAAATATATATTCCATATAAATAATAATCAAAAAGAAAGATGGGTTAGGATCATAGCTCAGTGGATAAAATGCTTGCTTTGCCATCCTGAGAAATGTAGTTTGAATCCCCAGAACCATGTACAAATCAGGCAGGTTTGGTGGCTGCCTATAACCCCAACATTCAGTAGGCAGAAGTGGGATCCCTAGCCAAAATCTGCATGCTCTGAGTTCAGCAGTAGACTTTCCCTCCGTGAATAAGATGAGAGAAATTGAAGAAGACTCTGGGCGTCACCTTCTTCACATATACAAATGTGCACACACATGCAAACATATATTTATGCATCCCACATACAAACACATACACACATACCACTGATACATCCCAAAAGAAAGTCTATACTCTGTGATGAACTTGGATAGGTTACTTAACTGTTGGAACTTAACTTTCTCCCATTTGTTTACAATGAAGATGAGATGAACGTCTTTTAAGGTTATTCATTTGAATTGAGTTAATGTGAGGTTTGTTACTCAGTTCCTATTAAGTACTAAGTGCCCGATAAATACAGTGTTGAACTGTTAATGCAGTTTCTGGGACTGCAATAGAAACTCCCGTCAAGAATCTTCCGAAGCAGTTTTACAAATGCTCATCGTGTCCACAGCATTTCGTTTGGCCTGGGCTGGGATTCTAGCTCACATGCAGAGGACATTTGTGTTTCGGTGTCTTGACAATGAATGCCAGTTCCAATGTAGGTCAGTTAGGTAGTCGGGGTTGGTGAGTTAGAAAGCCTTTGGCAAAGGTAGCTGTGTTTATCTTTAAGCACAGCAGAGCGAGGGCTGTCTGTCATCCCTGATCCGGCTGGAGGCTGGCTTCTCTGGCTCCAAGGAGAAGGCATGTGTGCCAGCCAACAGGCAGCTAGCGGCAGATGTGAGTGCAGAAAAGCAGGAAAGACACCTGGAAGCTGCGGGGCGCGTTCTCCATCAGTGGACAAATGTGAAAGGAACACACATTCTCCGGTTTCTGCCGTGACATTACGTAAGGATAATGTAACGCAGATGCTCAGGATAAATAATTCAGGAGAAAACAAGAGACATACAGTCTGAGGGTCCTGAACAGCAGCCAAGACCTCTGTGGAAGCAGCTCTGTGCCCGCTCCATCTGATAAAGTCTGCATTGCATCCGGATGTAAGTCCTTGATTAGACGACGAAAACATCGCAGTTCTAGAGCCGGAAGCTGAACTCAGGTTCCACCGCTTCCAGCACCTGTTTCTAAGCACTCTGCCTTTGGGCTCTAATTCATTGTCTGTACATCAAATTACCCTCTCTCTTATGCTCCTCTCTGAACCTTTACCCACTGATGTCCCAGTCTCTCTTAGATAATGGAGTGTCTTATCCTTACTTCATTGAACACCCAGTTGTCATAAATAACAGTTGCACATACCACTGTTGTAATGCTCTACGGTCATTAGTGAGCATGTGGCACTTTCCTAAGTGCATGCATGCCCTATCTCACCATGTTAATTCTCACAAACACCCTGGCAAGACGATTCCGTTTTTCCCCAACAGGAGGAAATGGAGTTGAGCTAGGTTAATCGACTCTCTGGGGCCATATGATTATTAAGAGGTAGAGTAAGAATCCAAAGCTGGCCAGTCTGACCCTAGAGTGTGTTCCTTTAAGCATTGCTACACTGTTCCATAAACCCTGCAGCAGTTGGGGAAATTATGCAAGTTGGACAACCCACATTTGGCTCTTGTATACTAATCAGTTACCAGCCTTGTAGAGTGGTGATCAGCAGGCCAGGACCTCCTTCTCACCCACCTTCCATCACCTCCTGGCTGGGCTCCTTTGGGCAGGTCCCTTACCTCTCTGAGCCTTGACACTCACCAGAATAATGACAGTGAAGAAATACACACCTTGTGGATCCCTGGAAGGCTTAAGTAAGTGAAGCCATGTAAAGGACACGGAACATTGTCTGAGACATACTAGGCACACAGAGAGAGTAAAGATTGGTGAACAGCTGGCAGCTGATCATTTTATTAACCAGTTTCTGGTTTTCACATTGTACATGAGGATCAACTACGTAGTTGATCTGGAGAAGGCTAAAGCCACAGATGCTGGGAATAAATTAAAGGGAAAAGTCTGTTCTGAACAGTAGTCATTGATTGTACTTTAAAGATCGTTAGTTCTGGGGTATTTGGTGGAGCAGGGCAGTGAAGACTAGGAACAGTTTTTCTCTTAGAAGTGATGCAGTCCAGCTACTTCACTGAAGCTGTTTATCAGGTTTAGGAGTTCTCTGGTGGAATTTTTAGGGTCACTTATATGTACAATCATATCATCTGCAAATAGTGATATTTTGACTTCTTCCTTCCCAATTTGTATCCCCTTGACCTCCTTTGTTGTCTAATTGCTCTGGCTAGGACTTCAAGTACTATATTGAATAGGTAGAGAGAAAGTGGGCAGCCTTGTCTAGTCTCTGATTTTAGTGGGATTGCTTCCAGCTTCTTTCCATTTACTTTGACGTTGGCTACTGGTTTGCTGTAGATTGCTTTTATTATGTTTAGGTGCAAGCTTGTACAACCACTCTGGAAATCAGTCTGGCAATTCCTCAGAAAATTGGACATAGTACTACCGAAGGATCCAGCAATACCTCTCCTGGGCAGATAACCAGAAGATGTTCCAATTGGTAATAAGGACACATGCTCCACTATGTTCGTAGCAGCCTTATTTATAATAGCCAGAAGCTGGAAAGAACCCAGATGTCCCACAATAGAGGAATGGATACAGAAAATGTGGTACATTTACACAATGGAGTACTACTCTGCTATTAAAAACAACGAATTCATGAAATCTCTAGGCAAATGGATGGATCTGGAGGGTATCATCCTGAGTGAAGTAACCCAATCACAAAAGAACTCACATGATATGCACTTACTCATAAGTGGATATTAGCCCAGAAACTTAGAATACCAAAGATACAATTTGCGAAACACATGAAACTCAAGAAGAACAAAGACCAAAGTGTGGACACTTTGCCCCTTCTTAGAATTGGGAACAAAACACCCATGGAAAGAGTGACAGAGACAAAGTTTGGAGCTGAGACGAAAGGTTGGACCATCCAGAGACTGGCCAACCCGGGGGT
This sequence comes from Mus minutoides, assembly GCA_902729485.2. Taxonomy (NCBI): domain Eukaryota; kingdom Metazoa; phylum Chordata; class Mammalia; order Rodentia; family Muridae; genus Mus; species Mus minutoides. Next base: position 28,165 of record LR751422.1, on the reverse strand, counting down.
CCATCCCATAATCAGCCACCAAAACCAGTCACTATTGCATACACCAGCAAGATTTTGCTGAAAGGACCCTGATATAGCTGTCTCTTGTGAGGGTATGCCACTGCCTGGCAAATACTGAAGTGGATACTCACAGTCAGCTATTGGATGGAATACAGTGCCCCCAATGAAGAAACTAGAGAAAGTACCCAAGGAGCTGAAGGGGTCTGCAACCCTATAGGTGGAACAACAATATGAACTAACCAGTACCCCCAGAGGTCGTGTCTCTAGCTGCATATGTAGCAGAAGATGGCCTAGTCGGCCATCATTAGGAAGAGAGACCCCTTGGTCTTGCAAACTTTATATGTCCCAGTACAGGAGAACACCAGGGCCAAGAAGTGGGAGTGGGTGGATAGCGGGGAGGGAGGGGGAGGGTATAGGGGACTTTTGAGTTAGCATTTGAAATGTAAATGAAGTACATACCTAATAAAAAATTTGAAAAAAAAAAAAGTGATGCAGTCATACCTGCCCAGGATGGGGCCGTTTTTATCATTAAAATTATAAAGGGAAGAGAGTTGGTAGAGTGTTTGCCTAGCACATATGAAGCCTTGGATCCAACCCCACTCTCACCCACTGGAGGCTGCATAAGTTGAGCACAGTGGTTCATATTTGTAATGCCAGCATTAAGGAAATGGTAATAAGAGGGTCAGAAGTCGCAGGCCATACTCAGGTATATAGTGAGTTCAAGCCCGACTGAGCTAAATGCATGTATGCACACATGCACATATGTATGTATATATACGTCTGTACAAATGTGTGTGTATATAATAAAAAGTATTGACAAAATTTCATAACCAAGTCCACTGATTGAAGAGGAAACAATTCCACCTCAACATTGCCAAGCAGCGGGTACTCCAGTTGCTTGCAGATCACACCCATCATAAAGATACTTTATTAGTCAACAAACCAATCAATCAATAAACCTTAATGACAATATTCCCTAAATAATATATTTTATAAGTGGTAAAATATAAGGTAATTTCTTACAGTATTTTATGCTCTGTGCTTTCATAGTAGACTATCTTAGTGAAGAAAACTTTAGATTTACACGCAAGAATTGTCATCTAATTATTGATGAGGTGATTTTCTAATGAGCCAAACTGTCTAGTGCAGGATCCTTTTCAATCCTTCTCTGGTTAATCTACTTTAGTTCTAAACCCCGTCGAGAGGCAATAAGGTCTCGCAGTGTACCCCAACACACATGCCAACTCCCCTGTAATCTAGCTCCTGAGTTCATATTTCATGGAACCATTATTATTCTGTGAACATTTATGTTTCCCACCCAATCCAGATGTTTTAAGTAGCGAAAGTGGCATTGTTCCTGTGTCTCCATCCTAATGGACTAGCGGGTCACCACTTTTGCATCAATGCCACTTGAATAAGTGATTCTCTTTACTCACCCCTGCATGAATTCACATATTCCTCTCGAGAGTAGAAACTTCTCTCTCAAGATAAAAATGGCAAATGACATTTTTCAGTGTCATTATATGGTGGCCCATTTCATGAAACCTTATGTGATTCCCTCATTTACCTTAATTTGGTTCCTCAGCAAAGCAATCAATTGTATATAGTTCCTTTAACATGAAAACAAGGCTGGGGAGATGGCTCAGTGGACAAAAACACTTGCCAGCAGGCAAGAGAACCAGAATGTTCATAAAACCCAGGCAGACGCAGTAACTGCCTATAACCCAGCACTCAGAAGGCAGAGAGGCAGAGTACACCCAAGGCATGTGGCTAGCTAGATTAGCTGCAAACTCTGAGGTCTAGGTGAAGCATGAAACCCTGTGTCAATAAATAAAGTAAGGAACTTCAAGCCTCCACAGCCACTCATCCTTGCTCCCATGCATGTATATCATGTGTTAAATTCACATTTAAAATGCTTTTAAAGGGGGAGTTGATACTTAAGGTTTGTCTAGGCACTATAACAAGCCCCCTACCTTCTTTATTTAGCTCTATTCTTAAAACAGTGGTATAGATCTGGAGTGGTCCTGTTTTTATATCCATTTTACAGATGAATAAACATGGTTAGAGAGGGTACACAGTCTTCCTAGGACATCAATCTATGGGGATGATGAGAGAAATTATACAGATCCAAGGTATGTTTGATCATGTGGGTAACCTGTCTTCCTCAGAGGCAATCTAAACCACACATGTACCTATGTATCGAGCCCAGGGAGATGAAAGGGATTGTCCACTTTTTCAAAACAAACACTAACGGACAAACACAGGACAAAAAAAAAAAAAAGCATGTTAATTCAGCTCTCTCTTCTTGGCTTTCAAGAGTACCTTTGTCCTCCTCCTGATGTCCACAGCCCTCTCAGCAGTAGTAGGGATTTAACTGTGATCTCCTACTTTACTCTGGCAGGACACACTGGTCGCAAGGACACAGTGCTGGCTTTAGTGAACGCTGCTTTGATAAAGGCCCTGAATGAAAGCCTTTACTTCTGGGGACATCCTGACGTTACAGAGAATTCCCAGAGGGCTTCTGCTTATGGAATACCAGTTGCTGGTCTCATCATAAAAGTCCCCAAGGTCCTGGCAGATGTCTTGAGGCACGTGTGAGAGCCAAGCCTGCTCCCACACGTGCTGGGCCAGATGCCACTCACTTTGGCGTCCACATCTGCTGCTGTCAGTGTGCATAGCCGTTGCTGGATGGTAAAGGGAGAGTGTATGCTGGTCCCTCTCCTCCCAAGCTTGTTAAAAAAGTGGAAAGTGTGTGTGCTGGCATTTAAATTTATTCTTTGTTGTGTCTTCCTCTGTATTAAAATGACCTTAGTGTAGCTGAACATTTTGTGTAATGATCTACTACCTCCACTCTCCGTCTCAATAGAAACTCTACGAAGATAGAGTTATGATCGCACTTCTACTGTGTAACACTTGAATCAGGGTTTTTTTTTTTTTTTAAGATTTATTTTATTTATTATATGTAAGTACACTGTAGCTGTCTTCAGACACTCCAGAAGAGGGCGCCAGATCTCGTTACGGATGGTTGTGAGCCACCATGTGGATGCTGGGATTTGAACTTATCACCTTCGGAAGAGCAGTCGGGTGCTCTTACCCGCTGAGCCATCTCACCAGCCCCATTGAATCAGGGTTTTACATAAAAGGTTGGTTGTGTATTGTATATGTGTGTTGAGCTGCCTTGTGGAGCTCATAAAGATGTAGTTTTGACTTTCATGTATCCGTTTAAAGTGAGTGTAGAGAGGAGACAAGGTGTGAGGGTGACCAAGAAAAGAGCACGAGACTGTGCATTAATTTCCTGCAGCCAGGAAATCCTGCCCTACTGTACTCAACCATAGCTTACAATCGTCACTGACACGAGGCATGCTGCTCAGATCTGGATTTGAAGCTGTGCTGTGCACACAGAAAAATGGCAACTACAGGTGTGAAATTCAAATAGCAAATTAGCTCTGCATTTTCCGGGAGAGAAGACTGAACCAGATGAATTACAGATAGCAAGTTACATGAATTTCATCCAAAATACGTGTCTTCTACAGCAATTTAGGAATGGCCACTAACTCAGACCGCTGCTCTGGTGCTTATGCAAAAACAAACAAACAAACAAACAAACAAACCTATGTAGTCATCTTGTTGTTATGTGGGGGTAGGGAGGGTAATTTGAATCTGCTGAGAAGTAGAGGCGGGTGCACGTTCAGTCTGACCAGCAGAGAGTTGTGTAAGGAATGGCTAACAGTTTCAGACAGTGTTGACAAATCCCTGGGAGAAGTAGTCTTGTTCAAATTCTCATGCAAACTCTAAGTCACTAGAGTCAATTGCATTCTTATTGATGCAGGAAATAGAGATTTGAGAGCCATTTTGCAAGAACATTTCAGAATTGGATACAAGTGGGCTGTCAATGACAGAGTGAGCTCTGTTCGGGAATGAAGTTGTGATCAATGGTTTGCATCCATTCTCAGTGCTATCATTAAGGGTAGGCTTGGGATAAAATGATCAGGGGGTAATATGAAAAACAGTGACAAATTATCAAGAGTCCATCGAGACGGCTTGTGGGTAAAGGTGACCTTAGGATGCCGACTGCAACTCGTGCAAACTTGAGAGGTGAGAACTGAGGCTACAAAGGTTGTACACTGACATACATATGTATGCAGTGGCCTGCTCTCTCTCTGTCTCTGTCTCTGTCTCTGTCTCTGTCTCTGTCTCTCTCTCTCTCTCTGTCTGTGTGTGTGTGTGTGTGTGTCCATGCATATACACAATGAACAATGGTAATATTTTGATTTAAATTATATAAAAGATACAATAAAGTCCCCTCACTCAATTTTATTTTATGGATTTCCTTCCCTAAATGAAGCTATAGGTTTTTATTCACATGTGGTCAAATGATGTTTGATGTATTTGAGATCTTCTATTGAGGACTTTATTTTCTAAAAGAAAACTGGGAAATTTTCCTGTTAAAAGTCTAGAGTATCTTCCCCTTTTTGCACTTATTTTTGGTGGAAAATTGGAAGCAAAAGTTAGAAATCTGGTTTTGACCTTTTATTCTGGTTAATGAGATATTTTAGCCCAAATATGTTGGCATAAGAATCCTACAGTTTGATTGCATAGTGCTTGGGTTTTAGCATATGACATGGTCATGACATTTCATGCTTCATGCCTTGCATATTAATAGAAGAGCAGAGTGGAAGGGAGATGTCCTGAGGGCAAAGTGAGTCTTCTCCTCCCTTTAGGCACTCATTGCTTTTCTGATTTCAGCTCTGAGGGATTAATGAAGCCCAAACAGCTGTTGGCAGGCATCTCCTGTAGCCCAGCGACTTGGAAAAAGTCCAAGTAGTAGTTTCTTCAGAATTCACATACTTAGAGCTCATATTTTGGGTTGTTTCAAGAAAAAAATTAAAAGAGAACTCCTTCCCCTTTGTGTGTGTTGTGTGTGTGTGTGTGTGTGTGTGTGTTGCCATAACAAATAGAATCAACTAATTGTTTATAATTTTAAAAATTGCACAAGTGGCCACACCAATGAAAGAAGTATTTATAACCTCACCTTGAAAAAAATTAATTTTAAAAATTATTTAAATTATTATTTTTTTATTTCCTCAACTGAATATGCTGCTTAAAGGTTTTGGTTTTTTTGTTTGGGGGATTTTTATGGTAAGATTTGAGGTAATAATGAGTTGTCTCTTGGAAACCATTAGGGCTACAGTTAGCGAGGGTTGATAGGAGAAAATGTGGGGAGAGAGCAGCTGGAAATGAATCTAACAGAAACCAAGCATATGACTTGGCATTATTAACTGCCCTTTGCACCCACATGATCTCCCGTGTTTGGGTGCATGGGCTCACCCCCATCGGATGCTAAGCACTTCAGATTTGCATTAAAGTAGCTCTAAGGGGAATGCTGAAGACTACACAGCTCAGGACTAGACAGTCAGTACACAAGAGTGTTTGTTAAAATAGCTATGTTACCTACTAGGGTTTGTCTGAAATCCTAATTATACCTACTAAAAGAAATCTGTTCTCAAACTACCAGAGCCACCAAAGCACCTGGCCCATTTGCCCTCTAACTTACCACCCCGTGCCAGCATATTCTTCTCCCAAGGTTGCTATAACATGGAATAAATAGTCCACTCACAGAGTAAACACTTAGTGTGCACACCCTGTGGACTGCTGCACCTGCTATGTGCAAGGATCCAGCTCCATCTCTAAGGAGAGTGACCTGTCTCCCTCATTCTTAATATCAGTGCCTTGACACATAAGGGTCTTCAAACTTTTGCAAGGTAACAGCGTAAATTGTTGTAACAATAAGAGCTACATGCACCCCTCCATTATTAGTCAATTTTTTTCCTTTGGGGAGTGAGACTATATACCATCAAAGAGGAATAAACATTTCATTTCTCCAAGAAAGGGGGGCATTGTTAAGTTTTTATAATTAAATGATCTTTCTATAATTCTGTGTCTTTTCTCTCTCTTTCTCACTCGAGAGAGGAAGAGAGAGGAGAGAGGAGAGAGGAGAGAGAGAGAGGGGAGAGAGAGAGAGAGAGAGAGAGAGAGAGAGAGAGAGAGAGAGAGGCAACTTAAACACATAACGTTCAGACATAAAGACATTCACCTTCAAGTCTCAGACCATGTAGTTAAGCGTGCTGCCTTGCTTTGGTCAGAGGGCCTGGGATTAGGTACTGGATGCTGCAGTGGGGCTAGGTGAATGCTCTGCCTCATTACTATGCTTCCTACAAGAAGAAGAAGGAATGGCTTTCCCATGTGCTCAGGAGAGACACATTTGCCACATTGTTTGCACCAAATTCTGTATTTGTGGAAACTTGCAGAAAAGTGTGTGCCTTGTTCTGCCATGAAGGGATAAGATTTGCTCATTCTGAGTCATGCTTAGAGTTGGGCAATGCGGTGGTTTGGATGTGAATGCTCCTGCTCCCCGTAAGCTCACACACTAGTGTCTGATTCCCAAGAGGTGGACTATCTAGGAAGGATTAGAAGGTATGGTTCTGGAGGAGGAGGTGTGGCCCCGGGGTGGGCTTTGAGGTTTCCAAAACCTCTGCCAGGCCCAATCTTGTTCTCTTTCTGCCACATGCTTGAGGCTCGGATCCTAGCTCTCAGCTACTTTCCAGGGCCATACCCGCCTGTATGCCACCATGCTTCCCACCATGATGGTCATGGATTCATCCTCTGAAACAGTGAGCAAGCCCTCCCCCCACTCCCAATCAAATGCTTTCTTTCGTAAGTTGCCTTAATCATATAGAGTCTCTTCACAGCAACGGAACGGTAACTAAGACAGAACGTAAGCATTTATATGGCCACCGTGGTGGGCAGAGACCAGAGACATTTCTCTACGTTGCTGCCAGCACTTGAGATAATAGGAAGAGAAAGAACACTCAAGCCCTGACTACAATCCAGAACCAGACTTAATTCATCAAAAATGTGTCTGTAGTTGCATCAGATTCTGTGGTATAAATGCTGTGATTGACAGCAGTTACGGTAGAGGTTATCATGGGTAAGCAGCCAGTCATTTGCCACTGTATGTCTTAGGGCTCCTAGAAGCTGATTTGGGTGCAGGTGATTTATTTGAGAAAGGAATCAAGAAAACTCTACCTACTGGGTGACGAAGCGATGATTCAGAAAATAGGATGCAGCTAATAAATTGTCATTTTAAAACCAGGAATGACTGTGAGTATTGGAAAGTAATCCTACCAGGGACCACCGGGGTCTCTAGCCCCAGAATACATTGCCTAGAGAGAGGAGCTTGAGCCTTTGAGCACCGGTTTATAGCCCACATTATTCAGGGCTGCTTCCAAGAGCCATTAATTCTCTGGGTTCCCATCCTCTCCAACTCACAAGCAGTGACTGTAGACCCATGAGACAGCCCTGGGGCTGCTACCATTTGAGGTGCACTCACTCACTGGAACCCAGAGAGGATCAGCACACAGCTGGATTTCCTCAGAGGTACAGCTTCTTAAAATCTCCAAAGGTGTTTTAAAAAATAGTCCTGGACTTAGAAAGTGCCAGAAAGGGCACTGGCTTTTTAACTCTAGAAGCCAAGAGACAGTAAGTAACATGTCTCAGTTTCCCCTTATGATCCTTATAACCTGTATTAGTCACAGAGGTTCTAGTTTCTGCCCAACATTGTTTAGGCCAAATCATAGAGGTACTTATGGCCTCTTAGATGTAGATATAGGTTAAAAGATTCCAAGGAACAATGTACATAACATGCCTTCTAAGCTGCCATACCAGTGTGTCACAGGTGGGGTTGGAAGCCATTCCCGATCCATGCCTCACTTCCGCCTGATTTTGTGGCTTCACTGTGATTCTTCTCCTTAGAATCAGGATCTACGTTTCATCTATATCAGGTAGTTCTCTCCAGGGGACGTCTGCTACTTTCCTGCACCCATCAAATGCCGCTTTCTCCGTAAGCTCTTCCTCATGCCACATTACAAAATTGCCACATTGCCTTCTGTCCCTCTAAGTGTGCTGATATCTTTAGACGGGAGCCAACGGACCAACTTGCTTGACGCCTTGCACTCTGCTCTTTTAAGTTACGCTGAGACCAGCACACAGCCTTCCATCATTTGGCTGTGCTGAGATAGCAAGCATTGAGGTCTAGTTCGTGTCTTTTCTGTCTCTGTTGATGTGTCCCTCTGTGTCTCTTTATCTCTCTGTCTCTCTCTCTGTGTGTCTCTCTCTCCTTGCCTCTCTCTCTATCTCTGTCTCTCTCTCTATCTCTGTCTCTCTCTCTCTCTGACAAAGTTTACTATGTGGCCTGAGCTAGCCTCAAACTTGCTGTATAGTACAGGGTAACCTTGGACTCATGATTTCCTCCAGCCTCAGCCTCCTTAATGCTGGGATTATAATCGTGCTCCACTGCCCCTAACAGAACAGTTAGTTTCCTAGGCACACCTTATGACATGAGGAATCAGCTTGGGCTCTCTTCCCCACAGTGTCATCCTTCTCTCTCAGGACTGGTCTGGCAGCACTCCGGATATCTGAAATTGCTGTTTTTAGAGGGAGAAGGTGCTATATACTGTGATTATCTTAGTAAAAGTATGGTCTCCACAGAGGCACCACTGATAGGGTGTGGTCTTTAGGAGATGGGGTGTGGAGTGAGGTCTTCAGATGACTGTGACCATGGTCTTGAAAGAGACACTGGGAGCCCAGTCCTTACTCAGTTTACTTCACTTCCCAGCCATTAGATAAGCAGTGTTGCCCTGTCCTAGGTTTCTATCATGGTAAGCCACCAAAACAGTGGGGCTGGAACCTCTCGAACCATGAACCCAAACCAACCCCTTCCTTCCCTTTACAGATGAATCATCTTTGGAACTGACTTCAGAGGTGCTGGCCAGCATAGAGAGCAAGCACAAATTAGCTTTTGAGCATGCCACCTGGCAATTATGCACACCATGCTCTCATCTCATCGACTGAAAGCAGTTCTCAACTATGGCCGGGATATCTGCTAGTTGTTTTAATAATTACTTTCATAACTTCGCCCTATAGATGCTTAACAAATGCTCAGTCAACAAGTGTGAGATGTTTATATGCCTGTCTTGCATCCGGTTGAGTTGTGAACACCCTTTCTGAGCTTCCACCTCCTACTTCTCTTGAGTCTGTTTGCCATCAAGGTCATGTGGGGCCATCTATACAGCATCCATTGCACGCTGGACTTTGAGCTGTGTGTGTTCAAACATTGGTCATCACAACAATGCTGTAGACCATACACTACCTGATTTACTCCTGTTTCATAATTAAGGACTAGAGACATTATTGCTTATTTGATTTTATATATATATATATATATATATATATATATATATATATATATATATACATACACATATATATGTATGTATATATATATATATATATATATATACACACATATATATATATATATATATATATAGTGGGAAAATGAGAAAATCAAATCCAAACCCAGGTCTGTCAAATTCTCTCTGAACCCTGTGTGTGACTCTCAAGGAAGGCATGCACTGTCCTCCTAGGTGTTTCTTTCCAAGCCTTTTAATAGCTTGGGTAAGAATAGCTCCAGGAGTATTTTCTAGAAAAGCTACTTAACTATCCCCAGTCTTGACATTGTTTTCAAACACAAAACCTGAGGTTTGGCTCTCAATTGTCCACTGGATCTTTACAGAGATCTAAAGCTCTGTCTGTGAAATTATAAACTGTTGTCCTCCTTAGCCCCCACTGCACACACTTCCGAAGCTTTGTTGATCAGCTTACTTCAGGCCTGTTGGAGAGTCAGACTTGGGTTGTACACGGGTCAGGCTGATCATGTCCCTCCAAAGTAATGACTACCCTGCCCCCTAGTGGAGAGAATGTGTGTCGCTGTCCTTGGTGCTAAACTTCAGTCAGGCAAGTCTCAGACCTTTCTTTTTTTATCCAAGGATCTGGGCAAATACCTGCAGTCATTCCTCTGGCCTTTATCCTGCTAGCAAAATAACTTATTTCATGTGATTTTTATAGTTCTGTTCTTAATAGTCATTATTTTTCGAAGTTGAAAACACAAGCTCTGTCTGTAGGCCTTCTCATCATTTTGTATCCTCTTAGATCTTATGCCTGTAGATTGTTGTAAATATCCCAGTAAACATCAGAAATAAATGTACTAAAGAAAGTTTTGGAGAGAGCTCAGTGGTTAGGAGTACTGGCTACTTTTTCAGAGGATCCAGGTTCAACTCCCTGCACCTACTGAATGGGTCACAACCTCTTGTCACTCCAGTCCAGACGGCTTCTGTAAGCACTTCAGGCATCTGGTTCACAAATGTGCATGCAGAGAAAACACCCATACACATAAGTGAAGGTAATATAATTATAGTATAACATACACTGTATATTAATATATATGTATTAGATGAAGTGGAATAACCATAAAGTTGTAGCAAAAAAAAAAAAAAAAACCACAACGTTTGGAATAGTTTGGCCCTATTGAAAGAAGATCTCTCTTGTGTACACGCTGAGCAACACTGGAAAACTTACCTAAGCTCTCTGACTCCCAACTTTCTCACCATTAAAATGGAAAAGCCACAGTGTGGAACTCAGAGAGTCACATGGGAGCTAAATGGAACCACACTTGTAATAAGTTCAGCCAGATCTTGTCTCCAGTGACCCTGTGACACCTGAATTTGTTGCTGTTGTCCAGGTATTAGTTCTTTTTGTTTTAGCTTTTGATCTCGTTGTTTTGTTTTGTTTAACCTAACATGGGGGCAGATTTTGATATAGCACTCCTGAGAAGTTTAATTATTATAATTAATATTTTGAGGGAGAAAATCCCTGGGTGTGTTAATTTTCCATGCATTTTCTCACTATTGAGTAAGGTATGCAGAACACAAAAATACCTGGACCATACCACCTCAGGATCTTCCTCCTAGAGGTGCCCTTGCTCATTACAGAAAGTTGGGCATGAGTGGAGTCTAGCAGAATTCTCCGCTTCCTGCAAGGCTGCATCTGCTTCTCCTGGCGAGCCTCGGTGCTCTTTAAAAGGACTCGGTTATAGGACATTTTCTCTCCAGAAGTTTAAAAAAGAAAAGATTCTGCCTTCTTTTGACACCAAAAAAGTAAATGAATATTATGTAACTTGGAATGGCTTTTCTCTCTACCTTAGCTGCTGGAGACATTCAGTAAAACCCAGTTCTTGACAGCATTAATGAGTTCAGCTGAGGGCTGCTGAGCCTGTACCCCAGCCACCCCCGCCAAGTTGATCTTTGTCTGATTTTCATCACTGCAGCTGGCTGATTTAATTTTCTTATCTTTCCATTCACAGCCCAACAAAACCTCATTTCTTTATATATATATTTACAAGTAACCAGTCTTTTTTGCACCAAATTTTTCTAGCTGCTATAAAAACAATCTAATACAGTTAGAGTTCATATTCTAGGTATGTAAGTAGACCTTAGCATTAATGAACTTTACTCTGTGTAACAAGTTATACTGGGAGAATTATTATTGGAAAATAAGCGGTTAATCATTATATTGCTATGGCGGAAATCAACCAGAACTAGAAAATTAGGTTAGCATGACCCGTGTGGCATTTCTCAAGTGGGACATAGCTGTGTGAGGACCGAGGAGAAGCGGGTGGTGACATTAGATGCTCCAGCTCCAGTGGCCACTCCTTTCTCCCATTAAGTGTGTGATGTGAACAAGTTGTGTGAGTTGGTTGTTGGGCCTTTTCTTTCTTCTTTATCTGTGAGATATGATGGATGTGAGCACTAAATGGAATGAACTTGGTTTGATTACGGATGGGGGAAATGCAGGCAATGGTACATGTGACACAGAGAACCACTGTGGCTGCTGTTATTTCTGCTGGAATCTTTCTTCTTCTAGCCACCCTGCATGAAACTTCATGACAAGCAGACAAGTACCCATCACCTTCCTCATCTGTTGCTTTCTCTATAAAATAAAATATAAAATATATAAGTATGATATAAATATAAAATATTGCATAAAATATGACATATTATATAATATAAAATATAATATAGAATAAATATAATATATGTAGCCTCAGCATGCCTGGTATATATTTTGCTCATTCATTATCTATTCTTCCTACCCTAGTGTAAAATGTAGACAGAGGTGGGTGGCTTGCTCTGTACTCTGAGTATCTCATACAGTTTCATGGCATATTTGAAGTACCTAATAAATACCTAATGAGTGAATGAATGTCTAATCATAGGTGACTGTTTACATTGGTATGTAATGGGAAGTGGTATTATTAGTATAAGATGATGACATCAGTGGCAGGGGAGTATCCCTCAGTGGTACACCATGTCCCTAGCATCTACAAGGCCCTGGGTTCAATCCCTAGCACAGAAAAAAAAAAAGAGAGAAAAGGTCAAGTAACTACCTAAACCCTAGATAATTTGTTATTGACACATTATCAATATGAGTGAACTTCTTCGTCAAAACTGTAATTACATATGGAAAGTCTTGGGGATTTTTAGATCTTCCTTTATTAACCTTTAATTAAAGTATAATTATATCACATCCCCCTTTTCCTTTCCTGCCTTCAACTCCTCAATGTCTCCTCTCAAATTAATAGCCTATCTTCCTATGATTAGTATTATTGCTATGTATAAATTTATAAATATATAAATACAGTTTACTCAGTCTGTTTAGTGTGTGTGTATGATTTTAGGGCAACCAGTTTGTGTTTAATAACCAGTAAGGGGGCTCAACCCTGGGAGAGATGAATTCTCCCTCTGTCAGCGGTCACTAGCTGATTGCATTCTTTGTCTAGGGTTGGACCCAGTAAGAGTTCTGCCTTCTCGGTTAGCGTATCTGTTGATGTTGTGGTTGTTCAGGTCTCATGAAGGCAGACATATCATTGAGCTATTGTGGGTGAAGCCTTTCTGTCATTTCTAGGAGATACAGTACCACAGCAGCTTTGCTGATCCTGACTCTTCCACCATGTTCCCTGGGTCTCCCATGCAGGAGTTGTGCTATGCATGCATCCGCTGAGCCTGGTCCCTCCACAATCGATTGAACTCTGCATTAAGGCCAGTTGTGGTTTTCTGAATCGCTCTTCATTTGCTGCAAAGAGAGAGGCTTCTCTGGTGTGGGGTGGGAGCTACACCCATCTTTGTGTATGAGGATAAGTATTTAGAAAACGGGTAGGAATTATTCTCATTTAATAAAGTGGTAGTTGTAGTCTAGAATCTGTGATCAAACTCCCTGAGGAGTTTGCTAGGTTTCCAGTACCAGACATGATTTCCCTCCTGTTGAGTAGGCCTTAAGTCCAATTACCTAACTGTTGGTAACTATTTCAGTTATAGTGATGATTATAGATCATAGGCAGGGGACTATCACTCTGTGGTATGACACATCCCTAGCCTGTGAAAGTCCCTGGGTTCAATCCCTAGCACAGGAAAAAAAAAAAAGATAAAAGGCTAAATAATTACCTAAACCCTAGGTAATTTGTTACTGACCCACCATCACTATTTCAGATCCCCCCTTTAAAAAAATAGTAAAATATTTATCTAATGTGGCCAAGAGAAGTTATACCCACATTACAAGTTGATGCTGTGTTTTCTGTTCTTAGAGCGGGTAGAGCCCACCAGCATTTGAGAAGGTGATCCATGCATCTTGTAATACCCCCATTGAAGGTAAAACCCACATCTTCCTTTTTCCTCATCTATTTCCTTCTGAACTCTTGTAAAGAAGTCATCTTCAGCTCCTCCCAGAAGAAAACTATTCCTTCTCTCAGGGTTGCTATTATTACCCACATCTTTACTTTCAGGGTTCACACTGCATGTGTGAACTTTATTGAACACAGTACTAAGGTGGGCATCTGGCTTTGACTCCCAGCTGCTTGTCAGTAGTCAAATTACTTCTCTCTCTTAGCCTATGTACTTATCTATCAGGAGGATTGTATAAACTCTCATGATGATGACATGCAGTAGACCACATAATATGCCAAGAAGTAAATAGATGTTCAGTAAATATTAGCAATTATCACTTATTTCTAATTTGACACAATCATTTTTTGAGGCCTTGGGGTTTTTTTTTAGCTTGCCCACTAGCAAAACTGACAAAAAATATGTCTTTGATGTGTTTCATTAATGACACTTTTCATCTTATGAAGGCTGTTTCTTAATCCCCTGCCTCTCCTCAAAAGAAAATAACAGGGGTTGGATAATGGCTGAGTGTTCAAAAGCACTACTGTTCCCCAGGGACATGACGTCAAGTCCTAGCACTGAAATGGTAGCTCATGGTTGTGTATAACTCGGGCCTGCGGTGTGCAAACATGTGCAGGCAAAGCATCAATATACATAGAATAAATAAAATTTTTAAAAAGAAAAAAATGAAGAAGCACACCTCGCAGTTATTCCTATCTTCATGAAGCTGGATGTTGGGGGCTGTTTTAAGCCTAAATGATGAGCTAGCATCTTCAGAATTCTGTTTCAGCCTAGTCCAGCAGTGAGCAATTATGTAAATCAACTTTTTTTTTCTGTTTCACCAGAGTCAGCCTCTGAGATGATATTTCTGTCTGGCAAAGCTCAACTCACATCCTTCAAGTGCTGTCTGTGACATGTTTGAGGTATTCCAAAGGGTGAAGACATCAGGAGCTAGAATGGTGATATGTCTCTGTCTCCATGACTGACTCTGTTCCCAAAGGCTTAGCTTTTTAAATACATCCTTATGAGATGCTGCCGGTAGGTACCAAACCTACGAGGCCCTGTTTCTGCAGAACAAGACTTAGGATGGTTTCCCTTATACAGAGGATGAGAATGGGTGGGTCCTTTGCATTCAGAAGTTACAAGCTCCCAAAAAAGTCTGTCATTTACTGTAAATTTTCATACCTATCAGCTTTGAGAGTCACAGTGGTAATTATGTGTCTGATGGACCGGTGACCTTGTCTTGGACCCACACATGTCCTACTGACTGAAAGCCCACTCTCTCATAGACCAGTCCCGAAACCATAAATAAATAGTACACTTTGTGTTTTGAAGGGCATCTGTTTATTTTTATTTTATGTGTATGTATGAGCGATGGATACATATATGTGTGCCACATGTATGCAGATACCCACAGAAGTCAGAATAGGGTATCGAGCATCCTGGAACTATAGTTATAAATGTTTATTAGCTACTTGATTTAGGTGCTGAGAATTGAACCTGGGTTCTCTGTCAGAACAGTATGGATTCTTAACCACTGAGTCATCTCTCCAGCCCTTATTTTTTTCTCTTATGGATGTTGGTGGGTGTATTGCTTTGGTTTTAGTTTCTTCATTTCTTTGAGGGTTCAGGGTCTTGTGTATCTCATGCTGACCTCAAATTCTCTGTTTACTCAAGGGTCACCCTGAACCTCTGATTTTCTTGCCTCTATCTCCTGAGCTCTGAGATTACAGATATGCACTACCACACCTGTTTTAGGTGGTGCTGGGGAATCAGACTCAGGGCTTTGTGCTCATTAGGAAGCGCTCTGTCCCTAGGACAGTCCCTATGTGACCTAAACATCACACTTAGAAATCAACGCATCAGGCTGGGGATGTGTGCTCTGAATCTAATCCCTAGAGCATGGTCAAAAAGGAAGGAGAGAAGGCAGAGGCAGAGAGACCATATCTTTTTCAAAAAAGAAATTCTCATTCCTGAGCCCTGACATTCAAGAATGTTCACCTCGATAGCAATGCCAACCAGGAAATCTGAAGTGTCAGACCAAAAAAAAAAAAAAATTGTACGTTAATAAAGTCAGCCCTTTGTACTTGGATTAGATACATGCTTAGGAACCTGTGATTTGTTTGGGGGCATGCTCTTCTATTTTCTCCCATACCATCATCATATACATAGGAGCAAGATTGAACTCTAGTGGTGAAAGGGCAAACTACAAGCTATTTCAAAAATCCCACAGATGAAATAACGGGCGTGGAATGCTGTGCCTAAATAGGGAGGCTCGGGAGGCTGCGAGCCTGGCGGCAGTTGACACCCTCCTAAAAGAGGGCTCTGTTCAAAAGAACCCAGGTTTCATCCCATATGGTGTGACTGTTATGCTGTGTTCTAGGGCAAATGCCAAGAGCTGGTATTTTTAGATTTCTCAAAAGTAACCACTGACTATATATGAGTCTACAAGGATAGCATTCATGAAGTCATGGGCTGAAAATACGTTTTATGAAGAATTCCTTCAGTCAACCTTGACTAGAACCGTGTTAATAAGAAAAAAAAAAAAGAGCAGCCCCGCCTTTCTTTCATTCACTCTGCTAGACCAAATCAAATAAATCCCCTCTCTGCGTGTGATGTGACTGGAGTCAGAAAGAAATACTAAGCATGTGTTCTGCTTTCTTGGATGAAAAGTATTCCCTATTGGTGCATAAATGGTGGTATAAAGAATTTTGGCATGGGCAGGTTTTCTGGATTAAAATAATCCCAAAGACCTCTATGAATAGAATTTACCCATCCCTTGGAACTGGGCAGTCAAACCCTTATGCATGCTTGCCCTGCGCGGGCTTGCTGTGTGACCAGCACAGACTTAGAGCAGACATGCTTTACATGATGTGGTCCTGCCCTGTGTGTGCTCTACTAACACAGGCTCGACCTATGTGGTCTTTACACATTATCATGCTGTGTCTGAGTGCCTCGCCCTGTTGGAAGCTGAGGATCTATGTAGCGTTTATTTGAGAAGGAACAGACCTATGTTCCTAAAACTCCATCCAGCGAGATGGCTTGGTGAGTAGAGGCACTGACTGCTAAGCCCGATGAGCTGAGTGACATCCCTGGAACCTACACAGCAGAAGGTAAAAATCAGCTCCTGCAAGCTGTTCTCTGACACACACACACACACACACACACACACACACACACACACACAACAAATAAGATAAATTTAAAAATAAGTATCAGAGAAAGCCATCATTCAATGGCAAAACCGCTTTGCTCCAGGTTTTTTGTTTGTTGTTTTCCCTTAAAATCCCAGCAGACTGGTCAGCAACTGATTTATTACTGAGGTTGTCACCAAGCAGTGTGTTTTCTAATGTATACAAAGTAAAAGTGGTATTTGGATACATATTAGTAAGCCTGCCTTTAAAACCATGTAATTTATTTTCTAATGTAAACAGAGACCTGAGCATATGGAAACCAGGAATCTTAGGTGGGGTTCTGCAGGAGCCATTCACTTTTTCTGAGATGAGTTGTCTCTTTGGCCTGGAGCTTGCTGAATAATCCCCAACTCTGTAACTGCAACCACACTACCGTGCTCGGCTTTTGTCTGTGGGTTCCGATGATCTAACACAGGTCCTCGCTCTTACATGGCAAGCACTTTACCTGCTGCGCCATCTCCTAAACCTTGCAGGATTGTTTTTTGAGAGTTCGAAGAGTCCACACAGGCTATTTAGAACACTCTCTGGTGCCCTACGGGTAGAGGAGGGGAAGAGGTGTTAGCTTTGTTCATGTAAGATCTTTCCCTTACCCCAAATCTCCAATTCCCATATGACACAGCACTGAATGAAAACCAGCAGAGAAAACCTAAATAGATGGTCACAATAAAGAACCAAAAAAGAGAAAGGCCACTGGATCTGGACTTAGGACACTTGCCAGTGGTACGTATACTGTCAGGTTTCCAAGCTGGATTGCCTGCCACACAGCTGCTAGACACATGTGCATGTTTAAATCATCGACATTTCCAACAGGAAACTTTAATAGTTAGCTTCCCAGGAATCTCTTATATTCCATATGTTCACATGACCACACATGTCTAACAATGGCCATGTTGGACAGTGTGTTTCAATGCGTGAAATTCCAACCCAGAAGTGATTTTCTTTATTCCTAAATTTAGTAGCTTGCCTGTGTGCCTGGATGGATCCCAGCTTGCTCATTCATTTATAGAGGGACATCTTAGTTGTTTGCAGTGCGCAGTGGTTTTAAATGCAACAGCTATAAGCATCCACACGCTGGCTTTCATATG
>LR751422.1:0-10253 GCA_902729485.2 Mus minutoides | reverse complement strand
CATGTTGGACAGTGTGTTTCAATGCGTGAAATTCCAACCCAGAAGTGATTTTCTTTATTCCTAAATTTAGTAGCTTGCCTGTGTGCCTGGATGGATCCCAGCTTGCTCATTCATTTATAGAGGGACATCTTAGTTGTTTGCAGTGCGCAGTGGTTTTAAATGCAACAGCTATAAGCATCCACACGCTGGCTTTCATATGTCCATGCATTTTCTCGTCAGTTGGGTAAATACCTAGGAACAGAGGTTAAGCCTGACTTAGCAAGGTGGGAAACTGCAACCTTCTACAGTGACTATCCATTCTGTGTGCACTGTGGGTGTGCACAATGAGGCTTCTGGTTGCTCAACATCCCTGTCAGTTGTTGATGGGATGAGGGTTTGGGAGCACATGGTAAATATGCAGACATATCTCCTTTTTAAATTTGTACTTTCCTAATGACCAATGATGATTAACTGGTCCTCTTCATGTCTTTCTTGCTGAAGTATCTATTCAGATAGTTGGTGTGTGTGTGTGTGTGTGTGTGTGTGTGTGTGTGTGTGTGTGTGTATATGTGTGTGTGTGTCTGTGTCTGTGTCTGTGTCTGTGTCTGTGTCTGTGTGTGTGTGTCTGTGTCTGTGTTACTAGGAATTGAACCTAGTCAAGAACTCTGCCACAGAAGAGCATCCCGATTCTCTTTATGTGTCTTATCTTGAGACAGGCTCACTAAGTTACCCAGGTAGGCCTTCAACTCAATAGAATTTATAATCCTCTTTCCTCAGCTTCCAGAGGAGCTGAGGATATGAACCTGAGCCACTAGGCCCAACCTTACAACTTTTCTGCTGTTGATTTTAAGATGTCTTGTGTATTACAGATGCAAGCCCTTCATGAGATCCATGCTCTGACTTCAACCACAACAGATCTCTTCATGTCAGTCTCCTACCTATTGTGCTTTTTATATTATATCAGAAATGTACCACTACATCCAATATCATTGAACTTTTCTGCCATGTTTTCATCTAAAGGATTTACAGTCTTGTCTTTTACAATTATCCCTATAAAATGTTTCTGGTGTGCATGTGTGTGTATGTATGAATGTGATATGTTTGTGTGTGCACACAATGCACATATATGTGGTGTTAAGAATCAAACCCAGGACCCACACATGCTAAACTGATTTATTGTTACAGGTAGCTCCTAGTTACATCATCATCATCATCATCATCGCCCTCACCCTCACCATCATGAGACCAATGGTTGAAAAGCAATCCCCTCTTCACTGAAAGCCTTTATAGCTCCTCCAGAGAACATCTGTGTGCCATTTTTCATTTCACTGACTCCTGTCGCTATTCTTTTACCAACACTGTATGTACTTTCTTGATTGCTGTGGATTACTGGTAAACCTGAGCCCAGATCTGCCTGCGTTCTTCAATATGCTGTCATGACTCCCAATCTTTTTCTTTCCATATGAACTTTAGAATCAGTTGATCAATAGCATCAGGTTTCCTTTCTGGGATTTTTATGAGAATCAAAAAATTCAATCTCCTGGATCCCCAACATGTATACTCAGAACTGTCTGTAGTCACAGTTCCAGAGAGATCCAGTGATCTCTTCTGGCCATTGTGGGAACTGCATGCACATGATATACAGATTCTTTTGCAGGCAGAATACCTACACATGAAAGAAAATAGAAGGATATTTTTATTTTTGAGACAGGGTTTCTCAGTGTAGCCCTGGCTGTCCTGAGTGCTGGGATAAAAGGAGCATACCACTACCACCCAGTAATGGAAGACTTTTTTAAAAAAGAAGTCAGGCAGTGGTGGCACACGCCTTTAATCCTTACACTTGGGAGCCAGAGGCAGGTAGATTTTTGAGTTTGAGGCCAGCCTGGTCTACATAGTTAGTTCCAGGACAGCCAGGGCTACACAGAGAAACCCTGTCTCAAAAAACAAACAAACAAACAAACAAACAAACAACAACAACAACAACAACAAAAGAAGTATGCTGAATCTGTAGATCAAACTGGGAATCATTACCCTGTAATAACCTTATTCCTACAATCCAGGGCACAGTGCACCTCTCCACATATTTCTATCTTCTTTTCATTTCTTCCATTAGTATTTTTACTTATAACTTTATATATGAGTATTATAGCTCATAAAATCTTATAAGTTTATTCCCAAGGATTTGTGTGTGTTTATATATAAACAGTCAATGATTATTTTTTAACTTCAGATTCCCATTGGTCTCTGTTTGCCTTTGTGTTCTGACTCTTTCACACTTTTATTTTCTTCTTCCTTCCTTTTCTTTTTCTTTTTTCTTTTTTCTTTTTTTAGATAGCCTCTTAGAGTTCTTCCTGAACACTGTTGCAGGTGTCCACCACTATGCCCAGTTCCTTTCTTTTTTTTATTTCTTGCCTAGAGCATCTAACATGATGTTGAATGGTAATGGTCAGAGAACAGCCTTGTCTTCTTCCTGATCACAGAGAGAGAAAAAGAGGCAGAGACAGAGACGGAGAAAAACACAGAGAGACAGAGAGAATCACAGAGAGATAGAGAGAAACACAGAGAGACAGAGAGGCAGACAGGGAAAAGCAGAGACAGAAAGACAGACAGAGACAGACAGAGACAGAGAAACAGAAAGAGACAGAAACAGAGACGCGGAAAGAGAAACTTCAGACTCTCACCATGAAAAAGGATGCTAGATGTGGCCTCTTTGTAGATAGTTTAGATAATCTTGAAAAGTTCACCCTTTGCCCCTCATTGGATGAGATGTCTAGAATCTGATTGCATCAAATATTTATTTAGCGTTAACCAACAGGGATATGATAGCTGATCTTTCTTCTTGAGTGTATTGATATAGTGGATTATACTTATTGATTGCTCAACCATTTCACCAAATTCACATACTCTGAAGAAATCCAGTTGATAGGCATATAATTTTATGCATTGGATTTGTTTGGATAACATTATGTTCAAGGTATTTGCATTTTATTTCTGAGACGTATTTGTAGTTTTCTTGTAATATTTTGGTTGAAGGGTAATACTTGACTCGGTGTTTCAGAAATGTTTCTTATTTGGTTTGGGGGAAACATAGAACAGACTAATTCTACATTAAATGTTTGGTGGGATTCTCCAGAGAGCCTATTGGTCTCACTCTCGTTTTTTTGTTGAATGTTGATCTGAGTTTTTAAGCCATAGCGATTCTTGTGCCTGTGTGCATCTTGGAGGTCTGCTTTCTCTACTGGGTGCAGGGCTGTCCATGCTATTACCTTTGCTTGCCTGCACTGTTCAGAGGGTCAGATGTGACAGAGGGGACTCTGGTTTGTGGCTTACCTCACTGAGGATTGTCAGGCTCTTTCATTTTTCTAAGAAGCATGCTCCTGCTTTCCTCTCTGCTGTCCTGTCCTCTGGCTTTGATGGGGGGGTTTGCTCCAGTGCCTGTCGGTTCTTTTCTCCTGCTAGCTTTCAATGTAAATGCTCCTATTCCTTTCATTTTTAATAGCGTAGCTTTTGAATTGCAGCTCTTAATGTGTTCATCTTATTTTAATTTCCTATTTGCTCACTCTAATCTTCTATGTCGTGACTGAGTCTGTTTCTCGTTTCTCCTGTGCTTGCTTTGTGTTTTGGGGATACCTCTGAACTTCAGTGACAAAGGAACTACTGCCCTAGGCAGTTAAAACTGAAGTAAAGAGTCCTAAACTGTGAGAACTTTTGATAACCTGGCAGGAAGGAGCCTGTGATTTCCCTAGAGGTTTCAAGGTTTCCTCAGTCCATGCTTAGGTCTCCCCTTGACGCTGGGTTTATCCATCTCAGACAGTCTGTGTCTCACAGCTGTCTATTCTGGGGCCTCTCAGTGTGGTAGTCTGATGTGGATATAAGGAAACAATTTACACATTTCAGGAAATCCCAGTGCTTCCATGAGCCTGACTCCGGCTTGACATTCATGCGTTTTTCTCCTGCCAGTTAGACTGTTTGTAGAAGCCTTTGGGTACATTGCACAACAATCTCTCTTCCCCTTCCAGAGTCACAGGGACAGTGTTCTTAGAGCCAACTCTGAGAAGAGTGGAGTGCTTAAATGGCAAATACACAAAACCATGGCCTGTCAGATGCAGCCCCCCCTCCCCCGCTGTTCTCCACTCTCCCATGATCCCCGCTCTCACAGTAGACATCATCCAGGCCCCTAGAGTTCCTGGAACTTTCAGCTGCTGAAATGCCCTGCTCCCTTTGGGTTCCAATAGGTCCTTCTCTACTCAAGAAAATCCCAGCTGCATCCCTCTGGCTAAGCATAGCCCTCCAGATTTAGGGGTGACCATTAACCTTGCGACTGTGATTCTCTACCAGATCCCAGAAAAAAAAAAAGTTTCTCATCTTCGTGACTTGTAATTTTCTATTTGACTTTCGAAAATGAGAGTGGTGTTTCCTGGATTCTTTACAAGTCTACATGAAAACCAGAAGTATGGGATAATTTTAAACCAAACTCCCATCAGTCTTACAGAACTGGAAGGAAGTTCTCAGCATCAAGGATGGATATACCCCAAAAGAAGGCCCACCAAAGCTTGGTCTAGTCTGTGACCTTTATATAATTTAAAATAAATACCTGAAGGCTGACATGAAGACTATTGTACCCAGGTCTGGAGATCCTGTCAACAATAATCTATTCAGGACGGGATCATATTAACCCTTTCCTTTCTGTCACAAAGGTGCTGACTCTGACATTATACATATGAGTAATGCCCTGGGTCTCTAGCAAATGGCTTCTGGGACTACTTTCTGATCTCCTCCCTACAGATAAGACTAAATTATATTTCTGTGATATCTTAAGATTCTTACTGTCTCACGGGTAGTTTGCCCTAAGCAGCGTCTTACCTTTCTTTCCAAATGGATTCCAAAGCAACCGCAGCATATCCTCTGGCAGTGACAAACAGGTAATAGCGAAACTCTTCTGGATTTTCCCTGTGCTCAGTTGATGTTTCCACAGAGCAGGCATTCATCTTGATTCTTATCCCCCATTAGCTTGTCCTGCACATCCTCACAGATTACAAGGTCATTGCCACGGAAGGTGGGATCACATAAGGTGGCCTCATCTATAAAAGCAGTCTCAAACGGAACCTGTCATGTGTGCTTGAATGTGAGCGGTGGCTTAGGAGGGGCATTTGTTACTTACAAAAAAGCCTCAGGGATCACATCACAGGGCAGACATAAAACCCAGCCTCCCTCGGTGCAGGATAAAATGGAAGAACAATCAGCTCCATCACTTACGCTGCACTCAAACTGTCTGGGGCGTTCATGATCAGTCATTAGTTANTCATGGTTCTTGCACCAAAGGGAAGGAGGGTTCATTTATTCTGAGCTAAGTTAAAGTAACCACGGGCATAGGACATGGATTCAAGTTACCCTAAGGGATATAGTGTAGTGTGCAAGAAGTTGCAGAGAGCTTCATAGTCATAGATAGAAATCAAAAGTCAGAGTGTTTACTCAATATCATGAGGTCAGCAGGTTAGTGGGCCCCTAGAGTCTGGAAGTCTTGTCTGTAGGTTTCAGATACTTCAACATCCTTAACTTCAGGGTTGGTAAAGATAGTGGTCTACTGAGTATTGAATTGAAAAAAATAATTACCTAATACTCCCAAAGATATTAAGGCAAACACAGAAGTCAGTGGCAAATGATGAGTGAGGGGCTAAGGATAACCCGCCATAATTTTGGCTGCCTATCTGCGACTTTCTTGCTCTCCACAAACAAAAACTTGCAATTCGTTTGTCTTCAGCACAGATGTCACTTCTTCAGAAAACTTTAGTTCACACATAGCAAGTTCCTTTTTGGTAAACCTCAGTTTTATTGTCTTTTAAGTGGAACAATGATGATATCTATGGAAATAAGATAACAAAGCTATGTGTTTCCCGCGACAGTATTTAGTCAATGTTTGGTGCACCTTCAGCTTTGCGGGGTTTTGTCAGATTCTATGGATTGGCTGTGACAAGATTTAATGATTACGCTAGCAAAGATGTACCTAGTTAGTCCAGATGCTGATCAAAACCAAGAAGTTGGTACTTTGGCCAACTTCCCTCCTTTAAATATTATTATTGTTTTATTATTATTATTATTATTATTATTATTATTATTATTATTATATTGTATATCTCTCTTTTGCAGAAAAGAACTACTATAATGAGTTTATGAAGCTATGTTATAAATTACTCCAAGTAGAAACCTGCCAGACATTTTTACATGTGGAAAGAGTTGATATTCAGAGGTTCTAGCATGACACTCTACTTACCCACCCAGCACACAGTGCAAGGCCACAGCCACAGTTACTGTAGGGAAAGGAGTAAGAGCCCTTACAGTCCCACAGTACACCAGGCAGGCACACACTGTAGGATGAATCACATGGTATAACATCACTAAATGTTGTTAATTTCTAGAACACAAGTTCGAAGGGAAATTTTGGTTGAACTTCCGCATTTTGATCAATTTCTGTATTCTTGGAATCAGTTTCAATCAAATAAGTCAGTTAAACATTAACAATGTTCCATATCAACATTATGCCCAGTACCCAATTAAAAATACTCCTAAGAAAAGCAGACTAAAGACAATATTAAGCATGAACAGAGTTTTGAAATTTAAGACTTCTGTGCATATTAGTCTGTTCATGCCTCTATATATATCTCTCATTTTATGCGAAGATTTCAGTGTTGAGAACAAGGGTAACTACTACATCAACTTAATTTTAAAATTCAAATATTACAGAAACATGAATGTCTAATGACCTAATTTATTGAGATAATGAAGCAATTCGTGCCCTAGGTGATGGGGGTGCTTTGTTGAGACTTTGAAAATATTGATTTGATGACTGGAAAAAACCAGAATGCTTCAGACGCTGCTCCTGATTGGACAGACATTCTTTATCCAATTTGGTTCACAGCTGACTGATTTTGCATGGCCCTGAAAACTGCTTAAAGTTGAAGATCATTTCTGTTGTGGATCTGAAATACATAAAATATCACAAAGCCATTTGCTCAAATAAGACCAAGGCTCTTTAGATGGGGGTCTGTAGTGGTTGCTCAAGCCTATTTCTGGATGCTGCCATTGTAAGAACATAGGAATTTTACATTAAAGCCAAGAGTTTTATGAATACACATGTGGGGTAGAATAGTGACATTATCTGTTTTAAATTATAAGTTAGTTTATTGAAATCATTTATTCCTCTATGCAATTGAGATCCTTCCATGGCATTGTACCAATTCATTTCCATCTGGGATATTGGAGTCCCTTGTTCCAGACACTTTTCTTAGCTTCCGGTTGTCAATGTAAAGGAGTCTGATCTCTGCTGATGAGTGTTTTCCCTCTGCCCAGATCCTGGCTGAAGCCAGAACAGATGACAAGCCCACATGCCTCCTGAACAGACTAAACAGGAAGGGATGCATCTAAGGATGGTAGAGCACTAGTACTGGGCTCGCTTGTCTCCTGGTCCATACCTCTCCTCCTTTCACTCAAGTAGCCTACCAGGTTGCTCCAGAATCCAGGTGTCTGTGTCTGGAGGCATGATTAAAGCAAAGATCTTTTTCTCTTTTAATTGAAAACCTTTGACATTTATACATTTATGTTTGTGTACTTGCACATACGTGTGCCAGAATGTTCATGTAAAGGTCAGAAGAATATATATATATATATATATATTCATTAGTTCTCTCCTCATACCATGGAGTGCATAGATAGAACTCAGGTTATCAGGCTTGGTGGTTAGTACATTCCCCCCACTGAGTCATCTTCATGAGCCCCCCAAAATCTATTCTTTAAGTTCTCTTCTTACTGTGTCTCAATCTCACTCTCTACCTTCCTCGCTCTCCTGGGTGTTGGGATGACATGAGTACATCACCAAGCCTGTCTTGAATGAGGGAATTATAAAAGCAAAACAACAGTAACAAAAGAACAACAGAGTCTCACTGGGTAGTCATGGCTTGGAATTCACCTGCCTTTGCCTCCTGAACCACAAGGGGTTTTGAAGCATTTCTTTTAGTGTTAAGTAGCTTCAGATAAATAAATGACTGGGAACAGGTACAGGTTGGGCATCCATGATCCCCAAATCCAAAATCCCAAATGCTCAGTGTCTGAAACTTGGCTTTAGTCAATGTCTAAGAAGGGAAAATTTACTTGTCAGTAAACTCTAATGACAGACAGTGAAAATTCTACAACAATTATTTTTGTATTGTGCTAAAAATTATTCAAAATACTGTATAACGTTGCCTTCAAGCTATGAGTGTAAGGTATATATGAAACATAAGTGAATTTTGTCTTTAGACTTTGGTCTCATCTGGTGACATCTTGTTACCTATACATAAATGTGGCAAAATCATCTGAATTCCCAAACACTTCTGGTCCCAAGCATTTGCGTAAGGGACATGCAGCCGGTGCCACTTTGGTTGATATCACAGTGGAAAGCTGTGGCAGGCATGTGGGAGAGTGAGCATGGCCCATCTGCTCCATTTTCTTCTGTAATGAAGAAGCATGCACCATGGTGGGTCTGCAGACTTGCTGAGAAAGCTCCCTTCTGCCCTTCACCACACCCCACACAGGCCCAAGGATCTGCCCCAGTGTGCTGCCTGTAAGTCTGTGTTTTGCTATACAGTGTGAAAGGATTAGTAAGGATTCGTCTTGAGCTGTGCTTCTCCATGTTTCTCAATCTTTAGAATCACTCGGCAAATTTGACAAAACAGAGTTCTGCCTCTCCCACTCAGAGTGCCATATGCAGAAACTCTGGGGTCTGGGAATTTGCATTTCCCATAAGCATGCAAGGGATACTGCTGCAGATGGGCCAGGCTGCACAGTTTGAGAGCCATTGCTATAGATGCTTTCGGAAAAGACAAAACAAGAAGATAGGTAGATAGGAGGATGAGACATCTCGCTTTTGTCTTCTTTTGTCTTTGAGCTGTATCTAGATACCAGATGAGGAAACCTTTTATTGTTGTTGTTTCTCAAACTGTCCTTGAACTTACTGTATGCCCGAGGATAGCCTTGAACTCCTGATCCTCCTGCCTGTACTTCCTAAGTGCTGGAATTGCATGTGTGTCACCATACCTGGTTTATGGCAGTTCTGAGTATCAATCCCAGGCCTTTATTCCTCTAGACAAACAAGCTACTTACTGACTGAGCTATGTCTCCAACCTTGACGGAAACTCATATACAACTTGTTCAAGCCACCAGAATTGAAATGCTTTGTTTGCTGTATTCGTCTGGTCAATGTTTCCTTCTCTCACATTGTGTAAGTCTATTTTACATCCATATGGAAAGAGCACAGGGGTCATCCTTTTTTTTTTTTTTAAATTAGATATTTTCTTCATTTACATTTCAAATGCTATCCCGAAAGTCCCCTATACCCCCCCCTCCGCCCTGCTCTCCTACTTACTTGGCCCTGGCGTTCCCCTGTACTGGGGCATATAAAGTTTGCAAGACCAAGGGGCCTCTCTTCCCAATGATGGTCTACTAGGCCATCTTCTGCTACATATGCAGCTAGAGACACGAGCTGTGGGGGTACTGGTTAGTTCATATTGTTGTTCCACCTATAGGATTGCAGACTCCTTCAGCTCCTTAGGTATTTTCTCTAGCAGATGTCCCTCAACAGAGGAATGGATACAGAAAATGTGGTACACTCACACAATGGAGTACTACTCAGCTATTTAAAAAAATGGATTTATGAAATTCTTGGGCAAATGGATGTATCTGGAGGATATCATCCTTAGTGAGGTAACCCAATCACAAAAGAAGTCACTTGATATGCACTCACTGATAAGTGGATATTAGCCCAGAAACTTAGAATACCCAAGATACAGTTTGCAAAACACAGGGGTCATGCTTATTCCGTTACAGTCATCATCTTCCAAAAATGAATCCATTTAAACGTAAACCTTCCAAAACCTCAGGTGGTCCAGGTTGCCCACGACTATGAGAGCTTTTCAGAACAGGGTATCTTCAGTGCTACAGCAGGAAATTTCTAGGCAAGCCTAGCATTAGATGATCATTAGATGAAACTGAATGAGCTTGTGCTTTTGTTTTACTATATCTATTTAGCACTTAGTATTTAGCATGTGTGTGTGTGTGTGTGTGTGTGTGTGTGTGAGAGAGAGAGAGAGAGAGAGAGAGAGAGAGAGAGAGAGAGAGAGAGAGAGATTTTGAAACCAGAAGTTGGCATCAGGTGTCTTCCTCTATTGCTCTCTACCTTGTTTTCTGAGATTGGGTCTCTTGTTGGATCTGGAACTCACAGATTCAGTGACACCAAGCCCCTG
>LR751423.1:102423-173134 GCA_902729485.2 Mus minutoides | reverse complement strand
AAAAAGAAAAGAAAGCAAAATAAAAAAAGAAGATATGCAGAGTAATGGTTGGAACCTAAAAGATAGCTGAGGAGAGGTTTTCTAGTCAAGTCTTTTAAGGGAATAGAATGTCAAAAGGGAAGAAAATTAGTATCAGAGGACATTTCTGCAGTAGAAACTCAAGGCTTGTGCAAATAAGTCAAGGATGATGTATGTTCATGAGAAAGGTGATGAGGTAGAAGAAAAGCGATCCATCAAGACTGAGTCACAAAGAAGTGGCAGGGTTACCAGGACAACTTTTAGCTCAGTTTTAAATAGATTTGAACAGGGTATCTCAGGAACAGCCATGTTTTGAAGGAAAAAACTGTTGTTTGGTTTGAAGGGAAAAGTCAAGATCAAGGAATGGATTTAGGCACATTTGTGCAGATATGAGCTGTGGATGTAACAGTCCAGTCTATCCGCTAAAAGGCACGGTGCTGTGAGGTAGAGAATAAACCAGGAATAAGGCTTGAGGATCACCCAAAGCACAAGAATAGAACATTTTAGATGGTTAATCTTATAACTGTCTAGATTCAGAGCTGCCTAGGAGATACAGCTCCCAGAATGTCTGTGGGGGAGTTTCCAGAGAGGGTTAGCTGAGGACAGGAGGTCCACCCTGAGTATGTGTCACAATCTCATGGGCTTAAATCCTCAACTGAGTAAGAGTGAGGAAAGGAGAAAGTGAGCTGAGTGCCAGAATTTGTCTTTCTCTGCTTCCTGACTTTGAACAGTGTGACCAGCGGTCACACACTCCTGCCACCATGTCTTCCTTGCTGTGATGGACCATTTCCTCAAACTGTGAGCCATGATGAAGCACTCATTTCTAAAGTTGTCCTTGTCAGGTATTTTTTGACACAGCAGCTAATACAACTTTCCTGCAGGCATATAGAATATATCTTTATCATCAATATTACTTTTCTTCCTAAAAATTACCTTTGATGATAATAATCATTGTTCCAAAATCTTCAGGGATTTCCCAACCCAAACCTTGCCAAGAATAGCTCAAAAACTCACTTGCTTCTTTCAGTAAGGGCACAAAATTGCACCATATTCAAAATAGCCACAAAAATCAGCAAATCTTCAATAACTAAGAAATGATTTTACTACAAATAAACTAGCTATGACTTCATAATTTGATAGTAATGACTTTTATTAACTGTGCAGACCTCACACCTACCTTCTAAAAGCAGATACATAATCAATAATTTATATTTATGTATAATTCTCTTTTGGTTACATTATTTTTCATAATTATCTCTATTATTCATGATAGTAATATGATGCTTAGAGCCTTTTTTTCATCCTCATCTACACTTATATCTGGGAGCTGATTCTGACTTTCCTCAAGGCCATATATGCTTTCTCTACTCTAGGTTTTTGTCCATAAAGTATTAAGCGACCTTCTATTCATGTGCACTCACTCAGTAGGGCATTTATTTCTTTCAGAACAAGTTAGAATGGCCTACACTGTGTTGAATGAAGTAAGCTAGACATAGAAAGAATACAGGTATACCTATTTACTTAAAAAATGTAACACATTTATATACATGTGATTGGAAGGTCATATAAACCTAGATCTTCCCTATTTTTAATTTACATTTCTTTTATGTGTTCACGAAGTGGTGTTATGTTGGTGATAGTGGTGTGTGTGTGTGTGTGTGTGTGTGTGTGTGTGTGCATGTGCCACTGCTATATGTAGAGATCATAGAATCACTTGTAGGAGTTATTTCTTGCCACCTCTGGTGGCTATGGCTGGAACTCAGGCTACCATGCTTAGACAAACACTTTAGCATTAAGCGTGTTTTCTGGCCTAGAAGCTGTAAAGTTCTGTGTAAAATCACAACAGGCTTTTGATTCCAAGTGCTCCATAAAACGCAGTGTTGTGATGGAGGAAAGAACTGACCACACATAGTTGAAATATCCATGATGGTGCAAGTGCTGCTTTAAACACTTTTTGTTTGAAAGAATTATTTATTTTAAGTGTATGTGTGTTTGCCCTCATGTCTGCATGTGTATCATATTCCTGCAGTGCCCAAAGAGGTCAGGAGAGGGCATTGGATCCTTTATAACTGAACTTACAGACAGTTGTGCATTGCCATGTGGGTATTGGGAATAGTGCCCATGTCCATTGGGAGGGGCAGTCATTGCTCCTAATGACTGACTCATCTCTCTAGCCAGACCTACTTTGGGCATTTTGAAACATAAAAACACTGTTTCTTGGGAGCTGTGTCACTATAATATCTAGGTACATATGATGAACCATTAATGCTGTAAAATAGACTCTATTATCTCTTCTCTGAGGGTAGGTAGAGGCACTGGGTTACTCTTCTAAGATCACCCAGCTAGAAAATGGGAAAACCAAGGTTAGATCCTAACAGGTCCAACCAGCCATGGCTCCTGCTGCTTTCTTTCAGCTTCCATTTCTCTAGACAAAACTGTAATGAGAAACTCTTCTGATTCTTTTCCCAGTGTCATTTTATCTCTTTATAGGCAAGTTCAAGTTTAGTTTGACATTAGTTAAGACTTAAGATATCTAAACTTCCAGCTACCCTGGTTACAAATGGCATCTAAACAGGAGACCCTGCCTCAGAAAAGGTGGAAAGCAAAACCTGAACGCCCTAAAAGTTTTCCTCTGACTTCCATATATTGGGGTATCTTAGACCAGCCAACTGGCTAATAGTAACACAGAAACGTATTAGCTTTATTGTAGCTTAGGCCTTAGCTTAGGCTACCTTGTCTAACTTAATTAACCCAACTATACTAGTCCATGTCCCACCATGTGACCTGTCACCTCCCCCAACCTTCTTTGTGTCCCACCGGAGAAACTTTGGGTCTGATTCTACTTTTTTTCTTTTCAAAATAATTTAAAATCCATTCATTCATTTATATTTATTTTTGTTCTTTTTTTATGTTTTGTTTTGAGACAAGTTTTCTCTGTGTATCCCTGGCTATCCTGGAACTCGCTCTGTAGATGAGGCTAGCCCCAAACTAAGTGATTGTCCTGTCTCTGCATCCTGAGAGCTGAGATTAAAGATGTGCACCACAACTGCCTGGCTCAAAATAATTTTTTTTTAATACTTAAAAAAAAAAAGATATCTAAACTTCCTTTCACAAGCCCTGGGCTAGAACACCTAAGACTTTTATTTGGGCTCCTGGCAGTGGTGAGCCTGTTTCACAATTTCATTTGGCACTAGACACACTCACAGTTTCACAACAAGGCCAAGGTTGAATCCAAGAGACTCTGAAGGCCCTTGGGAATTTAGACACTAGATCCAGTCCCGCATGTGAAGTGTGAAACTCCCTTCTGGAGGAAGCTGGCAAGAGCATTAATGAGTCTGATTAATTCCTCCAAATAAGCTTGCATCAGTATGCTGTTACAGCTTAACAAAGATAATGAGAAAACAAGGCTTGCTTCACATAGCTAGTAGTGATACACTCCTTTGCACATTGGCCAGTACAAGCAGCTAGAAGTTACTGCAAGCATGGAAGAGCATGGTGGAGGATCACAGGAAGCAATTATGTGGCTAGGATTCCAGCTGTGCAATCAGGACTTTCATTCTTCATTTAGCCACAGAATAAAGCACAAATATAATATACTTGTGTGATAAACTTCACATAAATAGCATATGTAAAACACATGAATTTTAATACAGATATGCATGTTATATATACACATCTTCAGTCTATGTTACTACTATAGATTTTTCCAATTTATCCTTGTCTGTAGAAATATGTATTGGAAATAGATATGCATACACATGGGAAATTTGAATTTGGAAAATTTCAATTGGGAAAAAAATACGAGAAAGTCCATTTCTCTCATTTTATTCATGAATACACAGCATCCTCAAAAGGCAAGTGAGCACACGAGGCGGGAAGATATTGCTAGAGGTATCTGGAGGCTCTAGGAGCTAACAATAATTAGCTCACTGATTTTTCAAAACCAGCTAGATAGAGATGAGAAGGATCACAGGGGTAGCAGATGTAAGGAGAGTGGAGGCTAGGTCTGGACTCAGTGTATTGTTGTCCGACATTCCGAGTAGGCCCTTGGTTTCTGGACAGGCTTTCATTAATGATGAGTAAGCACAGATTTTCCCAATTAAGCTACACAAATAACTCACCGGTTTCCTCTTTAAAACATTGTTCCCTGGATTTTACTTCACTTACTTCATAGCACTAATTCTGACTTGACAACTTATCTCTTCATTTCAAAGACTTTGAACATAAACGTAACATATACATCTATTGCCTAGCTTTATAAAATTTCTACCAAGAGATGAATTTTCTGAAAACTTTGTTTTCCTGGTATTGTCTAGGGAATTTTAGGTCAAGTAAGTTATTGTAGAGCTATGTGTATGGTATACTTTGCTGTTCAGGATTGTTTTGTTTTGTTTTGTTTTGTTTTGTTTTGTTTTGTTTGACAGTCCTAGCTGTCTGGGAGCTGTGTAGTCTAGGCTAGCCTCAAACTCACAGAGGTCCACCTGCCTCTGCATTCTGAATGCTTCGTCTAACCCCATGCACCACCATGCATATCTTCAGAGTGAACTGTTAAAGGTAGTGATGTCAAGTGCATGTGCTCATTGGTTGGCTCTTGGCATAAATACTTGATCTCCCCAAGGTGATATTAAGTCATGTACATGATAGCTAATGGCTGGTGAGATGGCTCAGTGGGTAAAGGAACTTGCTGCCAAGTCTGACAATCTTAGTTCAATTCTTAGGACCCATGAACCCTCTGACCGCTGCATCTGTATTGAGGCACCCACACCCACGCTTCCACACCCTCCACAAATAGGTAAAAAGAGAAAGCAGAAGAGAAGTAGATGGCAAAAAATGTGGGAAGACAGGACTTCCTAGTGTCTCTGGCTCAAAGTCTTGTTCTTCTCTGTGTGGATGATGTGCATTCATGTGTTACATGTCCATTTCACCCTTTGCTGCCAGATAACTACTGTGACTTATAAATTGGTGTTCTACAATTGACAAATTGAAGCTAGTCACCCAAGGGATAGTATTTTGAGGTGAGATCTTTAGAAAGTCTGGAGACTTCGCCTCCTTAATGGGGTTAGTGTCCTTATCAAAGCAGTACATGGATGCCACTCACCTTTCCACCTTGTGGATGCAAAGAGTAGCCCTCACCCAGTACAAACTATGCTAGCACTTTGAACTTAATGCTGTTTCTCAGACCTATGAGGAAATACATTCCTGTTCTTGGTAAATTATCAAGTCTCAGATACTTTGTTATAGCATCATGAGCAGATCAAAACAACACAATTCATTTTTTAACTTTAACATTTTTAATTTACCATTATGCACCTCGATAGTGCATAATTCCTAGTCTTTCCATATCTGCACACTGAGACCCCACCCCCATGACTTCTTTTCAAAAAGAAGAAGCAAGTCTAATTTGTGTTGTCCATATACTCACTGGAGCATGGTAAAATTCCTAGTGGCCAGCAACCCCCCCCCCCCCAAGGAGGATGTCTTTATCAAGGACAGAAACCATGCAATGCCCAGGGAGGGGGTGGGGCAATCTCTCTGGTACACACACACATTAAAATGACTTCAGGTGGCAGCCCAGACCACGGACATCCATGTAGGCTTTGGTGATAACATGGGATGCAGATAGCAACATGGCTCCTGGTCATATTAGGGCCACTGACCCACTCCTGGCCTTCATCAGTTGCACAGGCCACTGGACTGAACATGGCCTTGGTACTCACTCACATCAGGATGGCCCCCTGAGGCAGCAAAGCCTGAGGATATCACCAAGTCATCAGTCAACAACATAGACTTTATGTGTCCACATGGTTCTCAGGCTTCATTAGGTTCTGGGCCAGCAGCATGGACTGCAGACACCAACATGATCTTCAGTGGCATGGAGGATCATGATGGTACTTTGAGAAGGTCTAATCCAGAGAATGAACTTTTCTTCATCTTGGGCTTCTACTGTGGCCCAGAGCTAGGGTGCCCATGCTGCTGGGTGGCAGGTTCCTGGGCTGAGTCTGCATGTGCATAAGCTACAGGTTGCTGTACATTATGGTACCATTTATACTGGGAAATGACAGCATGTCTACTAGCTCCTCTCTCACCCATCACCACCATCACATCTCTAGTTCCTTAGTGCACCACAGCTCCCATCTGTCCACCACATATTTGGTTATACTGGCACCTCCCTGCCCCTAGCCATAAGGCTGTGGAGGTGCTTGGGTGTCTTCCCAATGCAATTTATTTTAAAATATAGCTCTAGTCTACACATAAGGCCATTTATTAAAGATAAGTGAGTAGACATCTTGGATTTCAAAGCACCTGCAGGCCAGGGTGAGAGGGATAAACACATCACCATAAGCCAAAGTAGAAACCATATGCTGTCCTGCAGAGCTGACTGCTGATGTGAATTTCTATTCTTAGAAGGAATTTCTGGTGGTAAGAGTCTGCATTGAACATCGAGCAAGAATGGGTTAGCTTCCTCCATAATTATATTGCTCATAGAGATGTACAATTTACCATCATAGTTTCTAAGGAAGGTTTTAGAGTTTGGCAACTTATTTCCTAAGATCTAGTAGCCATGGTGACATGAAGAAACTCCATTGCTAACTTACCTTGTTTTCAAGATGTTCTAAAGACACAAATCCACCAATTATGGGGCAGATACTTTGTCTTAACAGCTGGTAAGGGGTAAGTTGTCTAGAGTGGTGTGAAGTTAGCTTGTAACATTATGTCAAGAATAGAGTAGCACTGGAGCCAAGACAAAGCCATTAAACCTTTTCTGGATCCTTCTTACATGGCTGGGTACAGCTGATGACTGTCTTAAACCATAACTCAGAAAGCAGAGGTCAGAGAAGTGGATCTATGTAGGCATTTTCCCATGTTCTTTGTCTTATATGTATTATGATATGACAGCATAGAATATTTGCAACAAAGAACTATTTGCCAGTAGCTATGAAACATTCTATTTTATCTAGCATGGCATTTCTGCCCTATGTTTAAGAAAATTATCAAAGAGAAATAAAAATACATGTTCAGAAAACCAGCAGGGAAATATGGGTGAGTAATGCAATTGGATGTTAAAATATAATAAACAAAGTTGAAAGGAGCCCCTAGTGGTAGGAGACAGCTCCTGGCATAATATTAAACATTGAAGGTGAGCCACTAATCCATAAAGTGAAGGAATCCACTTCAGCTGTAAAAACGAAAGAAAATCTACTAGAGGCAACAGGAGCTCAGCTCTGGATTAGGAAGAGCAAGAATTAAATTTTGCTTTACATTTCAGTCATTTGCATATTTAAGCAGGATTTATTTTACAATGAAATACTTTTGAAAACCTGTCTGATGTGAGACTCTCTACATGATGACTACAGCTTTTCTTTAAGGACTTTTGCCTGAGCTCATCCTTCTGTGTTCTCTCCCAGGGTACCATCTTCCTATTCCAATACGTAAATCCCCTTATAGATAAATAGTAAATGTCACCCTTCTGGTTTGTGGCACTTACAACACTTGCAATTTTCAGAGAAGTCCCACAAGGACAGAACTTTTCTAATGTGGAAAGCTTGAGTTGCTTCTTCTTATAATACACATGTTCTTATTATTCTAAAGGCAATCTGCATTGGCAGAAACATATAATGCGACTGAATAGGCATGCCTCTATGCGTCTAGATAGCTGCTGTTAAATTAGTTAAGTAATATTCAAAGTGCCTTGGTGACACATGACCTGATTGATAAACAACAGTTCTCAAGACTTAGAACTCATTTTTCTTCCATCTAAGAGATAAGGAAACACTCAGCAAGCTTACATGATTAATGTTTACTGCTAGTTAAATTAGACCTTGGTCTCAGCATATTATCTAAGTTGACCTTATAGGAATTAGCTAAAAATCTGACAAAAAGATGAGTTTAAACCTGTGTGGAATCAAACCAAGACAACCTGCAAACCAGCAAAAATCACAGCACTGAGAAGGAAAAGTAGAGTATCCCAATCCTAACCAAGACTGTTTGCTCTTGATGCCTGCTGAGAGAGGGGACTCCAGGACAAGTCCTATGTGCAGTAGTTGTCCAACAAAAAACAGATCCCATAAGTTTCTCTCTTTCCCTCTCTTTCTTTCTCGGTGTGTATGTATATTCAAAAGTATTTTCTTTTAAATGAACAAAACCTGAGTTTAGGGTAAAGTACCATTCAATATTTCTAATTTTTTCCCTCTCTAATTCCTTTGGAGATCAAAACTTATATAATAAAATGGACTGCTTCGAACAATATTTTCAGGCATACTATTCTTATAGAAGTCATGATTTTAGAATATGAACTAAGAGAAAAATCCTGGTAATAAGAACCTTCAGATTAAAGGATGTGATTTCAAAAAGGAATTTCTCAGTTCAGTTGCCAGAACAAAATACTATACACTGGGTGGGATAAACATCTGAAATGAATTCCTCCTAATTCTAGGGCTTGTGAAGGCCAAGATCAAGCTTCTGGTGTGGTTTAGGTCCTGCTGAAGATTCTCAGATTTGTCAGTGGCCACCTATTCACTGTGTTCTCACATAGCTCTTCTGTCATGCATATATAGAGAGAAGGCACTTTCTCTTTCTTTTTTTTGCCCACTACCTTCACCTCTCTTCCTTTCTTTTGTTACCAAACCACTAATTATTTCTTGGCTGCCTAAACTACTAAAATCTTATTTCTTTCCCAAAATACTTTCCTCCAAATGTCATCACATCAATACGTAGGGCTTTAAGATTTGACTTTATAGTGGAGTCAGGAATTCAGTTTATAAAAATTGGTGGGTTCGAAAAAGCTAAGAAGCCTTCCAGGAAGAATGCTTCTGCACTTGGCTAGGGGTGAAGACATCTTCTATTCCTGCCCCTATGCCAGCTAGAAGGATAGATAAGCCTCACTGTATGGAAGGGCTTTCTGCAGCTCTACTTTGTAGCTCAAAAGGTCTGTTTCTTGGAACCAACTGAGCTTTGTGGCCTCTGGGCGTCAAAGATTGTAGTGCCTAGTTCCTTGCAAAGATACTAAAATGCAAAGGAAAGAACCCCTTAGGTGTTCTTTATTTCTCAATAACTCATAGCTGATGCTCATTTGCATTATGTATAGTGACACCCACAGCTCCTGAATCATAGGGATTTACATCAGCTCTTTGAAGTTGATTGTTTGTCTTATCTTTCCCATACATTTCCTTTAGAAAGGAAAGGATATCTATCGAGTCACATAATTAGCTCAATGACTCATGCTCTAAACATACTGGGGAAGGATGGTCTTTCCCATCAACTACACCTGGCCTGCTTCACTTTGCCCTAAAGGAACTATAGGATTACTATACTTCCAGCACATTGTCAATACAACTGGATGGTAAGGCTGGAAGTGCATTAATCTCTTCTCTTCCCAGGACACTTTGCCTTTGATTATAAGCTGAGTCATCCTTTACTGCAAATTAACAATATATGGATGTTACATAATTTCATGGTGAAAACACTTAGCAGTGTTGGAAATAAGGGAAGTGAAAGATGACAGCAACTGTACAACTTATGAGGAAGACAGAGGAAAACCAGAGCCTACTTAGAAGCAGAACAGCAGAAAAGACAGACAGAATGCACAGAAGCCTTTGCAAAACTGAGACAAACATAAGCTCTGAGTGTGAGCTCTGTTGCAGCAGAGTTTACTACTTGCACGGGACATGGCTGAAGGTTCCTGAAGGCTGAAGGCCCCACTCTTGCTTTTCCAGAGATGTGTGTATGACATTTTCACCCATGGTGTCAGATATTAACTTGTCAGAAAGGAGCAGGGAATAAGAGTTGTTTAAACCTAACTTAATTTCAGACTTTAATGTGTCTACTATATAGGCAAATAATATTTATTTACTCTTATAGTCATAATGAGACTATACAAAATAAAATATAATTTTTACCACTGATTTACTTGTATATGTATGTTAATATGTAAGAATAAGTTTAAGTTTATATATAGAGTTCTAGGATAGATATAGTCACTGAATTATGAGTGTTCTCTAAAGAGGGAGAGACACATACACAGGAAAATAATTGGGCATGTAAATAACCACACTGACAATGCATTTAATGCCAAAATATGGTTTTGTACATGGTGGATTTATGAAAGTGAAAAGACTTATTTATAGATGCTTTGGAGTAAAATAGCCACTGAACTGAAAAGAAATGATTCTGTCTGTTTAATGTTCTTTGTGGGTCTTAGGTGGAAATGAAGAAGTATTATGCCAGGTGTTGCATTTCTTAGAAGGTAACACTAAAGATAAGCAATGCTAGAGTTTTGCCAGCTGTTATTGATATTGTTATCTACTGGTATTAGTCAGGGATAGGAAAAGGGAAGAGGAAGAGAAGGAGGAGGAGAAGAAGGAGGAAAAATAGGGAGAAAGAAGAATGGGGAAAGGAGAGAGGAAGGAGAGGGAGGAAAGTAAGGGACTGGGAAAGGGGAGGTTGAAAAGAAAAAATGGGTGCCAAGGAAGAGAGATGCATATGAGACACTGTGCTTGCTATTAGAATATTATTAAAGATAGAGATGGTCTAAGGATTTCTGGATCCAATAAGCATACTCACTGCTGACTATACACAGTATTATGAGGAACAAGAAGAGCTAAGAAAGGTAAAAAGGGCTAAGTTACCACCAAGTAGGGAAACAGTTTTATACATAATATAGAACAATTAGTTTCATTCATAAGACAATCTAGAACAAGCAACTGAATTTTCAGACTCAAGGTTTATTATCTACTGTCCTTTTTATTGGGGTAAAATTCCCAGAATAAAGCAATATAAGAAAGAAGAAGTGTATTTTCACTTATATATTTCAGGGTTTATCAATTCATCCTGGCAGGGAAGACGTGACAGTGGCATTTTATCAGTCTGTGGCTGATGGAGTATGCAGCAGCAGTTCCACATAATTGGTAGATCAGGAAACAGAAAATAGGACTGCAAGCAGAGTCAGAATATAGTCTTCAGGGTCTGTCTCTATGGGCTATGTCTACCACTGAGACCTATATTACAAGTAACACCACTGGGAACTAAGTGTTCAAACATATAAACATGGAAGAAATTATATTTAAACAGTAATATAAGAGTATGGTAGACAGAGAGACCATAAAAATGAAATCCCTTTTCACTGGAAAATAGCTTATAGCTTTGCTAGTAAATGGTTGCTACAGTGACATTATACGTAGATGGTATTAGAAACATAAAAGCAAAGCACTACCACCCCCAAACAACACAAAGATCAGTCCAAGATACACAGTGGTATCACAGGAGCTCCTGTGGAAGTGGAAGGTATCCAACTCCATCATCACAGAGTGAGGGTTATTCCTTTGAGCTGTCTAACAGATTCAAGATGGGGCTCTTATTCTCTGGTAGATACTGCACTTGAAATCCAGGCACATGTCTTCCTGTCTGTGAGAGTTATGGGTCCTGTATATTTTGAAGGATGACCACAAAAAGATAGAGAAAACAGCACCTTCTCAACAGAAGGTAAAGTAATAGTTAACCTACTGGAGTGCTGCTCCATGATAGAGTGATTGTGGTCAGTGGTTTTGGGGTCAGCTTGATGAACCTTGAGTCATCTGAAAGAAACTCAATTGAGAAATGCTTCCATCAGATTGCTGTCGGTAAGGCTCTGACTGATGTGGGTGTCCCAGCTCCTGTATGTAATGCCACACCTGACTTGTATAAGAAAGGAAACTGAGCAAGCCAAGGAGAACAAGCCGGTAATGAGCAGCCTTCCTTCATTGCTTCTGCGTCAGACCTGTCTCCAGATTTTGCCTTGAATTCCTGCCCTATTTTCCCTTTGTGATGGAAGGTGACTGTAACATAGAATAAGCCCTTCCCTCCCAAGTTACTTTTGGTTGTGGTGTTTTAGCATAGTCATAGAAACCCTACCTAAGACAGTCTAGCATATACAAGACCTTGAGTTTTATCTCCAATATGGGAGAAAAACACCCTTTCTCCTCTTAGAGGAAATGTATATTCATGAGCTATATGGACTCTTCACCCAAATATTTGCAGGCACACACGTGGTCTGGCTTTTGTCTGTCTGTCCCATGCAGAAGACTACTGAGTGATTCAGTCTCCTAAGCCTGCCTTCAAAACCACAAAGCAAGACCTAAGCAGACTGCTCATGTGGCTTCGACTACATTTGCCATAGTAAATTACAGAACTGTTTTTAAAATTTTGATAATCTTCGATTGGAGTTTTTAATATTCAACCCTAGAAAATACGACTGTGTCAAGCACTCAAATTGAGGTTTATAGAAACTGGTATTTGGGGTCCAGTCCTTGCTTGCACTTTATCATCACCCTGCTTGGTGACCCTCCAGCTTGAGTCTCTCTGACCCCCACAGCCTCAAAATCTTCATCTTATAGGAAGCTGCATATTGAAGGTGCTGACTTTGCAGGGTCAAATCCTATCTCTGCCACTTACCTAGTCTGTCACTCACTTTACCTTCCAACTGTGTTTTCTCTTAGGATGGGATGTTAATGAGGATATGCAGCACAGCATGGAAGACCAGCAGCATAAGCACTGAAGGAGGTGGTACATGAAAAGAAAGTGCTTAGCACAGTGTCTGGCCCATTGGTAAATGCTATTGTTATACAACTCATACATGGACAGCCCTGGTTTATAAATATTCAACTTAATATGCCCTGTACTTATGAAGAGGACAAATTTGTTATGAATTTATTTTGAGACACTGCTGTCAAGGCTAGACCCCTCTGTTTTTAAACTGTTGACTTCAAAGCCAATCACTCAGTAGATGGAAAATTCAATTACACCACAAATATGCAGTTCTCCCATCCCTGGTTCAACTGCCTCAGCTTCATAAAACTTCAAACTAGAACATTCTATGGGGGCTTCTGGGATCAACATTTTGATACTTTGTCTTAGAATGAAGCTCTAGAACACAAATATGCAAATGAGGAAAGGTAATCAGGGGTCAGCTCGTGGTGGAATGGGCCAGAGTGAACTACCATGAGGGATGTTATGCAAAGTGATTATAAGAAATAGTTAAGTCCCTATAACTTTTTATACTAAAGGACCCTCAATGCGGGAGGGGTGTCTAGCTTTAAATTGGGTGGCAAGCTATCACCTGCATTTTCATTAGTTTTTTTTTTTCTCTGTGTTTTTAAAAGTTTATGGAAAATAAATCTATGAAATTTTATCTTTGATGTCATCTTTTATCTCCCAATGTTTGGGTGACATAGCAGTCAACTCACAAATCCTGCAGGTTAAAACACTTGCCACTAAAGTAACTCTTTGTCTAAAGGAGGTCTGGTGTATAGTGTATTTTTTGACTACCTACACAACCAGACTGACCCATTTAGGTCATTCGGTCTCTGTCTTCTAAAGGATCTCACCAGACCGGTCGTACTACTCTGGTTTACCGTTCGATATCCAGGTTACCGTTTTATAAGTTTACCAAGTTTTATAATTTCTTTCTGTGTACTTGGTCAGTCCTCCATGCATGAGTGTCCATAAACATGCATACAAACATGCAAAGATCATTCATACTATATACATTCAC
Organism: Mus minutoides; assembly: GCA_902729485.2. Classification (NCBI taxonomy): domain Eukaryota; kingdom Metazoa; phylum Chordata; class Mammalia; order Rodentia; family Muridae; genus Mus; species Mus minutoides. Next base: position 159,591 of record LR751423.1, on the reverse strand, counting down.
TCCTTTATTTACATGGCTCTTTTGGTTAGAAAAGTATAGGAAAGAACTCTAACCATCTCAGTGGACTCTTCTGGTAGCTTTCTTTTTGTAGATTTAAAACAGTCCAAGTTATAAAAGCATACACTAGGCCTTCTACACAAATAGTTCACACTTACAACCAGACCAAAAGACACCAAAATGTGGTTTCATAAAGACTTCAGACCTGTAAGTAGCATCAGCAGTCACAAACCTCTGGTTTGTCCTCTGCAGATACACCAATTTAATTAGGATGTTTAATACCCACATTAATATTTTGATATGCAGAAATACAAACATTAAATAATGAAGAAGCATAATTTCCTCCACAAAACAGATTGCCAGGTTTTACTTACAGAAAATGCACTGCATTGAGGGTTAGCTCTTCAGCAATTGGCTTTCCTCTTTTCTCAGCAAATTAGCAGAATATAAATGAGTCTTGGGAACCAAACTCAGTTACTCTGAAAGAACAGCAAGTGCTCTTAACTGCTCAGCTATCTTCTTAGTCACATCTAGGTCTTTATTCTCCTAATTCTCACCATGATAATCTTTCAGATGAGAAAATGCCATGACCTAGTTATTCATTCATCAATTTAACAAATACATGTACCCTGCTAGGCTGAGACCCAGTAGAGAAAATACCATTATCTCAGTTTTTAAAATATATAAATATGCTTTTGTTTGGGGATAAGAAAACATTGTCCAGATTCTTCGTATTGCCTAGCTCCAGGTTCTCTTTAAAGAGGAGACACATACCCTGAGAAATATAGTCCCTCAACTGAAGCTTGCACCTCTCATAACAGATCATTACAGGATCTGTTCTATCTAATGGTCATATACATATTGCACCTGGGGCTAGAAACTCTGGATAATTCTCTCTCTCTCTTTCTCTCTGTCTCTGTCTGACTCTGTCTCTGTCTCTGTCTCTGTCTCTCTCTCTCTGTGTATGTCTCTCTGTCTCTCTGTCTCTCTGTCTCTCTCTCTCTCTCTCTCTCTCTCTGTGTGTGTGTGTGTGTGTGTGTGGTGTATGTATGTGTGTAAACTAGTTACTTGCCCTTCAAAGGGCCAAATGACAGTTTGTGTGACAGAACTTTTGAGGAGTGCTCTTCACCTTCACATTATTGTTTGTCTGTTCCTGTTTCTAGCCTTTACATGCTGCTGCTTCATGCTGTATCCTCTGTGTACAAATGCACTGATAGTTAAATGTCTAATACCCCAAGGTCCTCCCACATCAGTCTTCAGTGCTGCGTCATTCTTAAAATTTCTTTCCTACATTTACAGCTGCCTCACAGTTATTGCATATTTATTTTATTACTTGGATTTTATGCATTTCACCCAACATCACAGAAGTACCATGAAGAGAAACATTTTGCATATTTGATTCACAGCTTCATCTTCAGTGCCAACCAAAGCCTCTAACATCATATAGAGTAAATCCTTTTTTATTGAACAGGGTGGCCTTAGGCCCATTCATGCCATTAGCCTTCATACTCTGGAGTTTGCTGCCGTGGGCAAATGATATTACTCAGGTCTGAGTGCCAGATGGACAATTCCATCTTCTTTTGCAGAGCGTCTGTGAAGGTGATTAAGTTTGTTCAAATTCACTGACTGACGACTCGAGTCTTCACAGTGTGCTGTCACAGTCTCAGTTTATACATTGTTCTGCAGTTACTGAGATTTTTTTTAAGCCTCAAATCAGAAACTAGTTCATTCAAACATAACAGCATGAACTGTGTCAGCTTAATTATCCCTATAACAGACAAAACAAATTAACCTCCACTGCTTATTGTTCTATTCAATCCTTTACTGGTAAACGCCTCAACAACAAAGAATAACCCAAATTCAACCAAGGCCATGGGGATGATTTTTCTTGTCTCTCAGTTCCTTAACTCTTAATCTCTGAATACCAACTAGGGAAAGAATTAGGTGTGATGTCAGCAGGTACCACAGTGCTAGTCAGAAGACCATTTGCAGCATCTGTGGGATTCTGATCCCTCTAGGCCATTGATTTCAGCAAACACAGTAGGATGGCTGCATTGAAAGCAATTAATCTAGGCATTTAATGTACACTCCAGCCAGCAGGACTCACTTTTTTACATAGAAAACACTGGATGCTTCCTATCAGCTTATGATGAGCAAGAGAAAGACAGAGGGAAACTGGGAGGCAGAGACAGTTAATTTGTAAAGTACCTTTCATAGCTTCAAGGTCCCTTTCTCACAGGGCTCTCTCTGGTTCTACTTCATCTCTCTTTTTCATTTCTATTCTCCATCCATCCATTCATGCACTCTTTAATGCAACATAAATTATAGGGATGTTTTTCATTTATCTGGCACCAACAAATATAAAAATAAGGAAGGATCAACAAAAATATATAGTTTGTGCTCTTAAGAATTGAATGTGTGGGGCTGGCGAGATGGCTCAGTGGTTAAGAGTGCCGACTGCTCTTCTGAAGGACCCGAGTTCAAATCCTAGCAACCACATGGTGGTTCACAACCATCTGTAACGAAAATGACAACAACAACAACAAGAAATGGGTCTAAGGGCTGGAGAGATGGTTCAGCAAGAGCTCTTACTGCTCCTACAGAGGACTGGGGTTTAGTTACCAGAGTGCGGCACCTGGCAGCTGTGAATTGTCTGTAACTCCATATCCAGGATGTAGCACCCACGCCTCAGTTCCACAGGCACCAGGTATGCATGTGTGGCAACATTTAGGCAAAACATTCACATATATATGAAATAAAAATAAATATTAAAATTTCTTTGTCCTCTTTTTTATAGATCTCCCCTCCCTTTTATTAAAAACAAAACAAACAAACTATAACAAAAACCCATAGCTCTATAATTAGGTGATTAAAAATAACATATCTCTAGAGGATAGGTTCAACCTTTTCATTGCCACTGGGGTGATAAAGAAAATGCCAGTGACTAAGTTTACACAAAAGATCTGAAGGGAGATCACAGCTACCTTGGAAAATAACCTGAGCAGTTTGTTTTGCTCGTGGCTGATGGTGAAATTAATTAGGAGAGAAAGCTGCAGTTCCAGGGAGTCACTCTGACCTAGATATAGATGTAAGTGTTCCTGTAAAAGGCTTCCAATGCGAGTGAAGCTCTTCACGACCATCTATAGCCACTGGCAAAGTCTGAGTGGCTGGGTAAGTAAAAGGATGGGCTGTTGACTTGTGTTATGAATGGAGAGGCAGGATTTCATCAGCACAGTGCTTTGCAATGGGGCTCTGAGAAGACTTGGGGGCATCAAGGTCACAGCAGTAAATCGAGAGAAGCTACCACTAACATCTAATGGGGTACAATACAGTCCACATGGGCTTTTACCTCATGAACATCTTTTCTTTCTACCTAAGATAATCCACAGATTCCCTTGTTGGAATTGACTCCTGGCCCAAGGTTAGGGAAAGCTTACCTCAGTTAATTCATAACTTTTAACATCCTTATTTTCCAAAATAATGAAAGAAATGGGTCTGACCCTATTTGTTTAGGGGAGATGCTTCTTAAAACTGAGTTTAGGAGTTCAATCTGAAAAAAAAATCATATCAGTCAAATAATTAAAGTCAGTGGAAATGCTTATCACGCTTCCCTGAGTCCAATGAGATGGTGAATATTATCATTATTGCTTGGAATTGGATGCACTTAGAGCTCATAATTGACTTTTAATTAAGTGCCGAACTGTTTGCCTCTGTGGCACATCCCCTACAGGGTTCTGTACTACCTTTCATTTACTTCAGGTGCCTTCTCAGAGCACAGAGTGCTGCTGAATACCCTGACTACAGATTCACTGGAGGAGACACTGTCCAAAAACATGCCACCTTTAAGAGAACTGCTATGGACTTTCTCATGCTTTATGTACACAGATACTCAGTAAGTACTTTGATGTCAAAAGCAAAGGTTTAGTTCGAAAGTCAACTCTAAAACAAAACAGAACAAAACAAAACCAGGGGCTGGGCCTACATCACCCACACATTTGCAGCAGATGTGCTGTTTGCTCTTTATGTATGTCCCTTAACAACTGAAGCATGGACTGTCTCTGACTCTGTTGCTTGACATAGGATCTCCTTCCCCTAGTTGCCCTGCCTGGTTAAGGCCTCAGTGGGAGAGGATGCACATAGTCCTTCCGGGATTAGATGTCCCAGAGGAGGATGGCGGTGTGATAGGGATGTAATATGAATAAAACAAATAAATTATGAAAAAAAAAATCACGTGCAGACAGAATGGTTCTTGGGCCTCCTTGGCGTTGTTCAGAACAGGAAGAAATACTGACAAGTGTATAATGCATGTTGTATTACAAGCATAAATTATGGTAAAAAAGTGATTGTAGGATATTTATGGCTAAAAGAAAATTAAATTGTCAATAGGAGAGCAGATCAAGCTTTGAGCACTAAGACAATGGACGGAGCCCACATTAGCATCTCCAATGTCTTCACAGACATCACATGCTCCCACCTTCAAGATATTGTTCTATAAAGACTGCCTAGAAATCTCTTCATGCCTTTATATGTCTTCACATTTAATTGTTCAGATGTTGAATGTTCATATTATAAAATCAGAGAAGACTTCCTTCCCTGAATGCCTATGTTTGTAAATTTTCTTGATGCTTTGAATGCTTTGATGAAATATCCAGGCAAAAACAATGTATAGGAGTAGGATTTATTTGGTTCTCCATTGTAGTGAGAGTCTACCATGGCAGGAACGTCCTGGTGGGAGATATTCATGTTGCATCCAGTCAAAAAGAAGAGGATGAGAAATACTCAAAGCCAGTTAGTTATCTCTCTCCTTTTTATACTGTCCAGGACCCACTTCCAGGAATGATAGATCACTAGTACCCATAATTAGGGCTAACTAGCCAACCTCAGATATCCTACTCAAGATAATCCTTCAAGGAGTGCCCAGTGGCTAATCTAAACAGTTCTTCATTGATGTGCCTGGAAACATGTCTCCTAGGTAATTTCAGGTCCTATCAAGCTGGCAACAGGGCTACCTTCACACTACCTTATATAAATAAGTGGTTTTATTTTCTCCTATTAATTGAGGCAATTCATAACCAGGGAGTATATATGTTTGTCAAGTGAATAAATTGTCTTTCTTAATTAAGAACATAATTCAAGTGAGCATTCATCAGTCATAATAGCACTAGTGTTAGGTGTGTGTTCCATGTTAAGCTTTCTCTAACTGATACTGACACACATTTTTGCATCTCCATCATGGCTCTTTGTATTTGTACTTTGCCTTCTCTCTCCAATGCATCATCACCCACCTCACCAAGCAGTTGTATGTGATAGGCTTTCCTACTACCAGCTCCCAAATAATATGCCAAATACAGGCATCTATGTATACATATGTATTCCACTTTTTTTTTAAAGATACAGAACAGTCTATTACAAGACTCCACCACTCATCAACCCTCCAGACTTCAGTCTTGAGATATTGACTGTTAAGGAACTTTCTATCCACATCTTCTTCCATTCTTACAGTGTAGCTAAAGAGTGCATTTGAACACCTTGACTTAACAGGGTCACCATACTGATCACTACCTTTTTTTCACAGGGCAGTCCCATGATAAGCACAGCATCTGAGCACATGTCAGGTGTGTGTGTGGTAAATGTGTAGTCTTTGGATACAGGGTGTAATTCCTTCTCATGTGTTATCCACCATCTTTACTTGAGACAGGGCATCTCATTGTTCTGGCTCTTGCAACGAGGCTATGGCAGCTGGCCAGAAAGGCCAGATATAGCCTCCTGCAATCTTGGGGTTCTTGGTTGAAACCTTGTTATTGCTTTGTTTCAGGGTGGACAATGCCAGGGCTAACTGTTTAACTTGTTTAAATGAGGAACTTCAACACTATACAGCATGGCTCTTTTCAGTTAATTGCATTAAAGAGTTACACTACTCAAAATTAAAAGAGGACCCCAAATGATTACATTATACAAGCTGTGAGGATTTTAAGCTTGTGACAAAGAACAGAAGGGAAATTCTACTCATTGCAAGGAAATCCTCACTTAAGCTTCAGAGAACCACAAGCCTTTAAAACCCATGAACTGATCGTCCTTACCCAGTCTAAGCTCTATCAGGAATAGGCATATGTTCTTGCACTGGTCACCCTGTAGCTGAATTATTTCTCCATATTCTGGATGCTCAATTATGGTACCATTGCAGGCAAATTTCTTCTTAAATGCCTTCACTAGTTTTTTTTTATCAAAATCATCAATGATACCTTGGACAGTTGTAAGGGTCTTTCTGCCGTTTCTCTGTTGAATTATTTTATGAATATAATCCTCAGTGCCAGCAAGAAGCAGGCCATCACCCTTACTTGCAACAGCAAAGAGGTCGAAAGAGTGGAGGTTCTGGATAGTGGACAAGCTCCTTGGTGAAAACAGCTTGGGGTGGGGGAAGGCGGGTTGGGCTGCAGGTAGGGGTGGGGGGTGGGGGGTGGAGCATCTGGAATCAGGGGGCTCGAGGGGGAGGCAGCTGAGTCCTCCTCCAACACAGCTCAGTGACTGGGGGCAATGAAGGCATTTTTATTCTTCACTTTTTTTTTTATTAGATATGTTCTCAATTTACATTTCAAATGCTATGCCGAAAGTTCCCTATACCCTCCCCTCACCCTGCTCCCCTACCAACTCACTCCCACTTCTTGGCCCTGGCATTCCCCTGTATTGGGGCATGTAAAGTTTGCAATACCAATGGGCCTCTCTTCCCAATGATGGCCAACTAGGCCATCTTCTGTTACATATGCAGCTAGAGACAGGAGCTCTAGAGGTTCTGGTTAGTTCATATTGTTGTTCCACCTATAGGGTTACAGATTCCTTCAGCTCCTTGGGTACTTTCTCTAGCTTCTCCATTGGGGGCCCTGTGTTCCATCATACAGATGACTTTGAGCATCCACTTCTGTATTTGCCAGGCATGGCATAGCCTCACTCGAGACAGCTATATCAGGGTCCCTTCAGCAAAATCTTGCTGGCATATGTAATAGTGTCTGGGTTTGGTGACTGATTATGGGATGGATCCTTGGGTGGGGTAGTCTCTGAATAGTCCATCCTTTCATCTTAGCTCCAAACTTTGTCTCTGTAACTCCTTTCATGGGTATTTTGTTCCCTATTCTTTTATTATTATTATTATTAGATAATCTCTTCATTTACATTTCAAGTGTTACCCCATAAGTCCCCTATACCCTCCCCCTGCCCTGCTCCCCTACCCACCCACTCCCACTACTTGGCCCTGGCATTCCCCTGTACTGGGGCATATAAACATTGCTAGACCAAGGGCCTTTCTTTCCCAATAATGGCCAACTAGGCCATCTTCTAATACATATGCAGCTAGAGACATGAGCTCTGGGGGTTCTGATTAGTTCATATTGTTGTTCCATCTATAGGGTTGCAGATCCCTACAGCTCTTGAGTACTCTCTCTAGCTCCTACATTGGGGACCCTGTGTTCTGCCCTATAGATGATTGTGAGCATCCACTTCCGTATTTGTCAGGGACTGTCAAAGCCTCCCAGGAGACAGCTATATTTGTTCCCTATTCTAAGGAGGAATGAAATATCCACACGTTGGTCTTCCTTCTTGATTTTCTTGTGTTTTGCAAGTTGTATCTTGGATATTCTAAGATTCTGTATTAATATCCGCTTATCAGTGAGTGCATATCTAGTGACTTCTTTTGTGATTGGGTTACCTCACTCAGGATGATATCCTCCAGATACATCCATTTGCCCAAGAATTTCATAAAATCATTGTTTATAATAGCAGAGTAGTACTCCATTGTGTAAATGTACCACATTTTCTGTATCCATTCCTCTGTTGAGGGACATCTGGGTTCTTTCCAGCTTCTGGCTATTATAAATAGGGCTGCTAATGAGCATAGTGGAGCATGTGTTCCTATTACCAGTTGTAACATTTTTCTGGGTATATACCCAGGAAAGGTATTGCTGGATCTTCTGGTAGTACTATGTCCAATTTTCTGAGGAACTACCAGACTGACTTTCAGAGTGGGTGTACCAGCTTGCAATCCCACCAGGAATGGAGGAGTGTTCCTCTTTCTCCACATCCTCTCCAGCATCTGCTGTCACCTGAATTTTTGATCTTAGCCATTCTGACTGGTGTGAGGTAGAATCTCAAGGCTGTTTTGATTTGCATTTCCCTCATGATTAAGGATGTTGAACATTTTTTCAACATGCTTCTCAGCCCCTTTCTATTCCTCAGTTGAGAATTCTTTGTTTAGCTCTGTACCCCATTTTAAATTTGATTTTCTGGAGTCCAGCTTCTTCAGCTCTTTGTATATATTGGATATTAGTCCCCTATCAGATTTAGGATTGGTAAAACTCCTTTCCCAATCTGTTGGTAGCCTTTTTGTCTTCTTGACAGTGTCTATTGCCTTACAGAAGCTTTGCAATTTTATAAGGTCCCATTTGTCAATTCTTGATCTTACAGCACAAGCCATTGCTGTTCTGTTTAGGAATTTTTCCCCTATGTCCATATCTTCGATGCTTTTCTCCACTTTCTCCTCTATAAATTTCAGTGTCTCTGGTTTCATGTGAAGGTCTTTGATCCACTTAGACTTGAGCTTTGTACAAGGAGATACGAATGGATCAATTTGCATTCTTCTACATGGTAACGGCCAGTTGTGCCAACACCATTTGTTGAAAATTCTGTCTTTTTTCCACTGGATGGTTTTAGCTCCCTTGTCAAAGATCAAGTGACCATAGGTGTGTGGATTCATTTCTGGGTCTTCAATTCCATTCGATTGATCTACATGTCTGTCGCTATATCAGTACCATGCAGTTTTTATCACAATTGCTCTGTACAATGAAGGCATTTTAAAAGGAACTAATGAGGTAGTAGCTACAAGAGAGAGTCAGGAAGGTCCACAGCTTGACTTAGAGACTGATGGCAAGCTCCTGAAGGAGATACACACATAACAAAGGCAAACAAAGAGGACATGGTGTTTATCATTAATTGTAGATTCTATTTCTGCTCCTGAGACTGAGATTTAATGAGAGTCTAAAACATAGAGAAGATTTGGTCTTCTTAATTTAACTCGGTTAAGCCACTTTTAACAGACAACTCTAAAATCTGAGGTTTTACCTCTTCCTGATGGAAAGGAAGACAATTGAATACCACCACAGAAGCAGAGGCAAGCAGTGAGATAGACCCTGAGAGACAAAGTTTGCCAGGACCCTAGGCACAACCCTCTTTAGGAACAGTTCTGAGAGAGAAGTCTTTGTAGGGGGGCCACAGCAAAGAATATGTAAGGACATGGCAGAGTAGCTACCAGTGATACCAGCCACCATGCACATCATTTCTGTTTGCTTGGAAGAGAAGGATGGGTAGAGGGAGAAAGTTGTTGTTGTTGTTTTTTCTTCAAATAAGAGTGAACCCCAGCCAGGCAGTGGTGGCACACACCTTTAATCCCAGCACTTCAGAGACAGAGACAGGTGGATTTCTGAGTTTGAAACCAGCCTGATCTACAGAGTGAGTTCCAGGACAACCAGGGATACACAAAGCAACCCTGTCTCAAAAAGCAAATTAAAAAAAAAAAAAAGAGTGAACCCCACTGAGAGGCAGTTACCACCAAAAGTGATTCACACCCTCGGGTGATAGGATGGTGGCAGGGGAGTGTGAGCCTTTGATTGTGTCCCTGAGGCCAATATTCTAAGCACAATTATTAGTCAGTAAAAATGACTGTGAGTCTGCTTGACTGCCCTGTGGATCAAGTTATCTTATTTTTTTCCCCCATTATTCCCTTGAAAAAACAGTGTGGCTCCACTGTTCTCTAATCATGGTCAACAAACATTATGTCTGAGTAAACAGGCATGTTCTCTTATGTATGGTTATGGTAAGAATGTATATAAAAAAAGTCATCTAATGAGGAAGGGAAAAGGAAGAAGGGAGAAAGGGAGGGGATGGGGAAGAAAAAGGGCAAGCCAGTGAATGCTTACTTTACAGAGCATCTGCTGTGAGACAAGATACTGTGGATCTTGATCTTCTACAAACTTCTCAAGTAAATTCTGGTACCAGTACAAAACAGCCATTTTCTGAGTAAGAGCAGCCCTAGGGGGTGAGGTGGGGGCCCATTGGGTCTAGGGCAGCAAAGATGGTTGAGAATATAGTGCATTCGAACAGGTAGTGAGGATCTTATTCTACCACAGCTGCTGAGGGAGATTAGAGTGGTTTAATCAAGTACAGGTATAGTGTGGTTTCTAAAACACCAAAACAACCAAAAGGACATCATTAGGGCAAAATCAAGAGGAATTCCTACAGGTATCGATGAAGAGTCAGAAGTGATTGCCTAACAATCGTTACATATAAATATCTACACTAAGTTTTAACATTAAACCAATCCATATTTTTATCATTTACTGTAACCATGGACTAGAATGTGCTTCTTCTTCATCATTATTTTTCCCTTAAAATATTGAGATTTAACTCAAAATTTAAGTTACTAAGCCAGTAAGAAAATATTAATGGCTGGAATGATTTTCTCCCTTCTACACCCATATGCCCACCCACTGAAGCCTCCATTGGTTAGTGAAAGTCAAGAAAAGTGTTCTGACAAAAGTGAAAACCACATTGAATTTTCATTCAGTTCCGGTTTTTCTGCTTTGTGCACAGGGGGCATGTGTAAGACGGTTGAGCTGAGCACCTTGCTTTTTTGCAGCTCTATTGATTTGCCTTTGGGCAGCAATTATACTGCAGTTACCCCTCTCCATCTCTTAAAAATGATCCAGTCTCCATGACAGAATTCTCCTTGCAAACAAACTAGCCCGGGAGCCCCCAGGATATAGAAAATCCATATGATGGATGTAGTGCCTGGGCTAGGCAGGCTGGCGCATAGTATGCCCTCAATTAGCAGGTCCTCAAATGGATGTTTCTGTTCTTTTCAAGTTCTATATATTATTGGTGGACCAAACTACCTACTTTAATCATGTCTCTATTCTAGATCCAGTCTCACATGACCACAGATAGCTTTACTTATTAAATAGACAGTATGCAGTGTCTTCAAGCATAGAGAGCTTGTTTTTTAATCCTATTGTGTGTACTTGAAATGAATGTTTCAAGTTGGTGGGAGGTTCTCTGCTCTGAGATAATCTTGAGACTCAGAATTCTCTCACTTAATTGTTAAGTCAACCCCAAATCTTTTTGTATTGTTCTTCCATCCTGAAGGTGCAGGTGAAGCTGGTGGGGCTGTGAACTGGGTAAAATGAGGCAGAGAACTGCTGGACATCCTGTCATTCATAAGCCTTAGGTGAGCATTTAGTCAAGATTGACAGCCAACTGCACAATCGGCTAAAATAGTGTTGACCAATTAGTCAGCTGACATCACTGGGTTCTGTATACAGCCAGAAGTTAGGGCCTTGCATGTTTATAATACATTTGCATCTCTACTAAATGGGACTTTCTTGTGTCCTAGGCAACAATTCTGCAAATGACAGGGTTCCTCATAAGCCAGCCACCTGCTTAATGAAAGCACTCTTCTACAGTGTCAATCTTTTTCTTCAGATAGCTGAATCTAATTTCAAGTATAACCTCAACATGAACACTAGTGCCCAGATGTGTATGAAAGAGACTCTGGGGCAATCAAATGTAAAATGTTTCATTCCGAGGCTAGAGAGTTTTTTTTTTTTTTTCTGGACAGGGTGGATGGGAAGAAATGGGTGCTGAGGACAGGAGCAGATCCACAATGAGATAAGAACCCAGTGTGGGTACAGAAGAAGGACCAGTAGGGGCTGAAATTCAGGAACTGAATTCAGGAAGAATGCTTCTTTGGGAAACTAGAGGCAAAAATTGTGGTCAGGTGTGCTTGACTTGTTTTGTTAAACAAGGGGGAGATCACTAAGGAAGTAAGGCTCTCTTGTAAAAAGAATTGACCAAGTGGAAGGTGGGCCACTTTTTCCGGGACTTAACTCCTGTGGTGGCAATCAAATCTAGTGCAATGGGGAGAAAATGGACTCTAATAAGATAGCAGGATGTGCCAGGGGCAGCTACTGGAGGACATTTCACAGAAAGTTGTTCAGTGTGGCCTGTCTTTCTGTGTTTGTTAGCTTTCTCTTGAAGTTGGGTTCTTACATATCTGCAGGCAAGATAGGGACCCTGTCTTGGTAACTATCGTTTCAATTTTCAAGTCACTGGGAAAGACATTCCTGAGTTATAACAAAAGCAAACTACTAGGAGGCAATGAACAATTCAAAGGGCAGAAAATAAGCATACAATTAGACGTTTTCTAATGTAAATGGTGTAAGAGAGGGTTATGGGGGGGGGGGCCCACGGTCAGGAAGAAAGCGGACAGGATATCAAGAGTGCTTGGTGTCTCACAGGTTTATCTGCTGCTTCCTCCCAGCAGTGCCTATTCTCATTCCCGAGGGACCACAGCTGCTAGAAGCTATGGAGATGCCACTGTACATCTTACTGAGTGCTGCCCAGTCTATAGCAATCACAGAGACCTTCACTGTCTTAGTTAAGATTTCTATTGATGTGACCCAAACCAACTGGGAACAGGTTGATTTCAGGTTACAACTCTCAGGTCACAGAACATCAGTGAAGGAAGCCAGGTCAGAAACTCAAGGCAGGAACTTGGAGGCAGGAACTGAAAAGGAAGCCACAGAGGAGAGCTACTGACTGGCATGTTCCCTACAGCTTGTTTAGTCTGCTTTCTTATAGTACTCAGGACTACCAGCCCAAGTTAATGAAGAAAATGTCCCACAGAACTTTCCACAGGGCAATCTAATGGGGATTTTCAATTGGGAACATTTCCTTTTCCCAACTGACTTTAACTTAAGTAGCCAGGACATGTTTCTTTTAATCTATTTTAACAACTATAGGATTGTAATCTTTATCTTAACGCACAGTTGTTGAAAGAGAAACCATCAATGTATCTCTTTAGCTGAATCTAAGCCTTCAACTTTGAATATTTAATAGACAAGAACTAAATTCTTTTTCAGCCATGCCTCCTATGCACTGATAGAGGTAGTTAGATGCCAGGAGATGTACACACACTGTTTATGCATACATTCTACCACATGTATATGTCCTTATATTCCCAAGGAATCCACAAAGTGAGCTCAATTTTATTTTTCATTAAGAATACAGTTGATCAATATTTTCACTTTATTAAGTTGACCAACCATACATACAAATACTACTCCATACTCCAGCCCACTTTATTCTTGTACAGCTCCCATGTCATCAAATCTATCTTTTTCCAAATTGGGAAAGAGGGGGTAGTCCTCTTGTTAGAAACAGACATCTTGAAGTTTACTTATATAATCTAGATTTTTTTTTAACCAGCTAGGAAAAAAAGTTTTTCTTATTTGAAAAGAGAATTTCTACTCGCTGAAATTATTTTTGTTGTGTGAAGTACAAGTCTTTTACTTTCATGAAACAGTTGCATAGATCATTGACGCAAAATGAAAAAAAAAAATCAAAAGGATAGGTTAGGGTCCAGAAAGGTCTTTTGATTCAAAATGAAGAAACTGAAGTAGGTGTTCTTAGGTATGGATGAGTCAAAGTGAGCTTTCTGGTTGTTCCCCTGTAAGTGAACCATTAATGAGATATTCCAGTGTACCACGCCCAGTTCTGGGTGTGCCAAACTTGATCAGTGAGTAAGAGCTGTTTCTACGTCCTGGTGGAATGACCGACTCTGCAGGGGTTAGATTCAGACTGGACTACTCCAAAACAGGTACAGTGTGAAAGCTGCAGGAAAGACTGTTAAGCAAAGCTGAATGCTTGGGAAGAAGGACTTTGTGATTGGAGAATTAAAGATGGAATGTTCACTGGAGCAAAGATGTTTACTATGGCCCTGGTGTTAGGTTTCAAAATTGAAGGAGAGATGGAAGTCAGTTGACCTTTAGCCAGGTTTCTTAGAGAAGCACAATCCTTTAATCAGTCAACTGGGTTAGCATCTGATGGATCCCTCTGTGCAGAGCTGTACTTTGCCCAAGATAAACAAACTGATGGCGAGTGAGGTAATTTCCAAGCCTCAGAGGAGGTCAGCCTAGTGAGGTCATTTCTAAACCAAGGAGCAGAAGGGCCTAAAAATGCATCCTTGAAGCTTTCATCTCAGGATACCCTTTCAGCATTTTGTGAATAGATTAAAGACATCTTCATTTTCCATTTTCTAGGGAGACTCTTTGTACATTTTTGCTTTATAGCAGGACTTTAGACAGTTCAGTAGACATAATCTTCTCCAGAGAGAGAGAGAGAGAGAGAGAGAGAGAGAGAGAGAGAGAGAGAGAGAGAGAGAGACTAAGCCTTGGGTTGAATTTCTGAACTCATGTGGAGAATTAGCCAGACATTTGTGAAAGAAAATGAGCAAAGAGGTCCCGGTCTCGTCTGGAACCGCTGGTGGAAAGAAAGCAGTGGTTTAGAAATTGTACTGAGATCCCCAGAGGACAGGTCTTCAAAAATGGGAATCCAGACTTTGTAAAGGCTTTAAGGAAAGCCATTTTGCTGGGAATACATTGGAGTTTGTGGGGAGCAACTTTGAAATAAGAAGCTAGGAAGGGTAGAGAATGGAAAGTGTGAGAAAGGGGGCTTAGCATGGCAAGATACACAGAGAATATGATAACCTCACTGGCCAGGGACTGCGTCTGAGAGAAGATAAATCTGCATCATGGGTGGAGATGAGGGCAGAGCTAAGGGTGGAGAATGCTGGCCTGATCGACTTGTGACATTTTTGTACTTCTCTGAACTCTGTTCACCACTCCTCCTATTCACTGCTTAGCTTAGATTCACCCCTCCTCCTCTTCACCACACCCTTTCTCCTTATGGATCCCGGGAAATGAAATCATTTCCCAGCTGTCCCACCAAATTTCTTCAAAGGCATAGAGAAAAACAATTCTCATTCGCTCAACCAAGCCTATGCTTTATACCCGTGCAAGATTTGTAGCAGCAAATTAGTTAAACTGCTTTGGCTTCCGTCAAGTCTCACGTGCTGCACTCACCCAAGAGCTCTGTGGAAAGACATACATGCCTGATAATATTGGTATGCCTTGACTAGCTCAATGGCTGAACACCTCGAAACCTCCCTGAGGCTAGCATACACACCTCTGTTATTCCTGAATTCAAATCTTTTAAAAATCTATAATTCATCTCTGCTATCACAGGCTCAATGAGGGAGTGGCCCTTAAGGCCACTTTCCTGGATTCTTACATGCTGGTGGGCCTTTAAGTTTCATCTTTCTCCTTCCTCATCTTGGTGACTCTTCTTTCCCTCTCTCCCAGTCCCTTGATGGCACAATCTGAAAGTTCGACTGATTTCCCTGCCCAGCCATTGGCTGTAAGGCAATTCTTTATTACCAGTTGAAGTCATCCTGGGGGCCAGGATCCTCAGGTCTGCAAACAAGGCTTTGGGAGCAGAATTAAGACAAAGCATTAGAACCAATTACCAACAGGGATTTGACAACTTTATGGCGAGTAGAATAATAAACTGCCTTACTGTTTAACACAGCAAGAGGGAGCTGGATCACTTTCATTAAGGATGTCAACTTTGCCTGGGGTCATTTAGCTAGTCACAACTCCAGGTCTTTTGAGGAAATGACAGGTCTACACACTCACAGGAAACTTCCTGTCATTAAATGAGGCACCCTGCATGCAGCCTGAACCCTTGGCACACTCTTAGCCTGCAGTGAGCACAGAAGCTGAACCAGCAGCTGAGGAGTTAATTGAATAGCATTTTTCCTCTCTCTTAGCTAAGGTGGGGCTGTTCATGAAAAGGGTCCCTTGAGAATTTATTTGCCTTTCTCTTCCATAACAGCAGGAATGACATCTTTCTTCAGGGGCCCTTGCTGCTTGCCTGTTCAGCCATGACTCATTATTCTTTCCTTAAGGTGACTAGCAGGTGAGTGGAGTCCTCTACCTTCCCAGGAGTTGCATCGAGGCCTTCTACCCTATATCTGCATCATGAGCTGTGGAGTTTTCATGTTACAGCATGGAAGCTAAATATAAAAGTTTGGGTTCAGAGTTTGTTTATGAAGCTTGCCATTGGAATTAAATTTAGTGTTCTTTATTAAATAAACTAAATTAGGAAACCTGGCTGAGTCTCCTACTTGTTGAGGATAATTTGGAAATTTAATTGGTCTGGTTTGGGGTTTTTAATGAAGATTTTACCTACAAAATATTTTGCAAAAGGACCTAAAAGGGTAGCTAACCTCAGTTTTCACAAGTATTGTTTTATGTAGCTGTTTTTAAATTTGAAATTACTCACAAAATAACTGTCTGAGGTAGGCACAGTTGCTCTAATTGCTGGATCTGTCCTAGCAGAGGCAGGAGATCTACATGAAAATTGAAAGCACATGAGTGAATATGTGCATAGTATAGTACCTTATGTCTTTGGAAGAGGCACAGGACTAGATTGGGCATTTGAGGTAAGATCACCAACCACTGTGCCATCCTGCTGGAACCCACTGTGCCTAAGTTCTGATATACTTCCTCATTCCTAAGCCAGACCCCTACAATTGTCTTGGAAATTCTGTTTTCTGCCTGGTTTTTGCCAGAGTCATTTCAGGGGTAGGATGCGACTGACTATGCTATGTGAGCAGTTGACAGAGGCATCTGCTCTGCACACTGAAGGGTTAGCTATTTCAGTGTTAAACTCCTGGTGCCTTTAATCCCAGCACTTGGGAGGCAGAAGCAGGTGGATTTCTGAGTTCGAGGCCAGCCTGGTCTACAAAGTGAGTTCCAGGACAGCCAGGACTACACAGAGAAACCCTGTCTTGAAAAACCAAAACCAAAACAAACCAAAATAAACCAAAACAAAACAAAAACAAACCTCCTGGGTCTTGCAAGTGTATGTCAAAAACTAACTACGTAACCTTGAAGGTCCCATGCAAAATGGAACCCCAGATCTTCTTGGTCTAAAACTATAAGCCTCAGAACAGAGATAACAGAATTAAGTCATATCGAACGCCCGCCTGCGTGCTTTGCTGGCTGATGAAGATGAACTTCAGTTTAGCTGAGACGTAAAGCTGGAAAGCCCATCAAGTTAAGACAGTTCACTTTCTTCATTACACCTTGTTTTTCTGAGCAGTATGATTTAGGTTAGAAGACCCAGCATGCGACAAAATGCCAAAGATCCTTCTTAACCTGTGTGACAGAAGCAACCTAATGCAAGGGCACTCAGCATGAAATTTCAGATGAGAAGGTTGTCTGTCATTGTGAGGAAGGCAGGATGGCTGGGTGGTTCTTTCTGTGGTGGTAATGGTTGAGGATTGGAATGGGATGTGGATTGTTTTTGACTGGAGAGCTAGGAAAAAGGAGTTTCAGTGAAAGCACACAGAATCTATCATCCTCAAAGCCCCAATCTCATGACATAGCCATGCCTCAGAGCCTCCCCAAATGGTGCCAGAAATTGGAAATCAAGTAAGTACTAAGGTTTGTGAGCTCTACAAGCACGAGAATTTAGAGCATTTGCAGTTGCCCAGAAGTCAGTGGAGTGCAGGGCTCCTTCAGGGCCAAATCCTTTGACTTGAATGTCTTGAAGAGTAAACTGAAACCAAACACAAAATTGAAGATAAATCTGCACTTAGGAGAGAGAGAGATACAGGTCTTTTAACCTAAGGAGCCCTGTTTCTGGAGAAGCCAAAAGATGGGCAGATCTTGCAAGACATCATGACCTCAAGCTAGAATGAACAGCTAACAGTGAACACACAGTAAATTATACATATCACCATTGTTATTAAACAAATAAATAAACAAACACAAAGGCCAAGGAAATATTGTATTTATAAATATTAAACATTGTTTCTTGTGTGGGTGGGCTAAGTGTATTCCAAGGTGGGCAGGTTGGTAAATAAATCTCAAACATCTAGTTGTACCAGGAAGAGAGTCAAGAAAACATTCACTTGGTCTCAGGCTTTTAAATGAGAAGGCTCTGGACATTTTGCAGAGAAGATAAAAAAGCTGTGGAGTGGGAGTTACTAGACAGGACAAGGTGGAACATAAGGCAGAAAACCATGCATGGAAGGTGAAGAGGCAAAAATCAAAGGCCTCTCATCCTTTCCTTTGTTACAGTGAGATCTATAGGCTCCTTCTTGATGGATTATTTGCCTTGTTAACTCCTAGGATCTATGGTAGAGGTAGCAGAGAGCAATAGTGGTTTGTGTTATATTTACAGACACCATCAATTCTCTGGTGCCTTTAATCTTTTTTGGGTAATGCAACTTTTTCTGTTATTTCTCATTGAAGGCTGAAAGAGACAAAACCCACTATGAGCTAAATTATGCCATCCCCAATGGAGGAAAAGCAGTGGTACCTTACAGGCGGCAATCATTTGGCCCAATACTGCTTGAAAGCAATGCTTTTTGGTAACAGGTATTTATGTTTGTTTAGTCAGGAAGACAGAATTGCTGTGTACTGACTGATAGGGTAAAATTACCTGCAACTTCTGCTTCTTTCATGCAGATGCCTGAGGCCAGGATGAGGCCAGTGTTAGTGACAGTTATGTTACATGAGTTATATTCTGCAGTGTAGAAGAATAGACAAGAAGACACGCTTGTGCATTAGAAAGACTCACCTTCAGTTCTGCTCAGAACACTTGCCAGTGTTGCAACCTTGGGAGAGATGAATCCCAGCTCCTCAACACTAAAGTGCTGGTGGTATCTGGAGTCTCTCCCAAATCTCTGGTGGAGATAAAGCACAGTTATCTCTAAAGTCCACAGTACAGAGCTGGGCAGGTAATACATGGTAGACCAATATTAACATTCCATCTCCCTCCTCCTTCCAGGCTATCTCCTCTCCCTTGCAACCACCTTTGTTCGCAAGGTCCTTGGGCTTCTGGGCATATTGAGAGGTAACAGGTTTCAAGGCAGTAGACACTGCTTCTTGGTACATTCCTCTATGGGCCAAGGCCTATTTCTTATACTTTTTTGCATTTTTTTTCTTTTGCAAACCATGGTGATGGTGCCCACAATCTCATGAAGTCCAGCGAATTAGAAAAGAAAGTGGAAAGGGAGTAAGATGCCAAGGCCTGTATTTTGTGGCTTTTGGAGGAAGCTTCCTAGGTCCAGGAAAACAGCCTGTCTTTCTAAGTACTGTCACTCTAGGATTGTGAGGATGGCACTCAAAAGTAAGATTCCAGGGTACCCTGGAATATTGGAAATATGCTCATTTCCCCATGTCCTTCTCAACCTATTCATTTAAAATGGTCGTCATTGTGGCTGACATGAGGGGCCACTGCACTGATGCTCCTGAGGCTGAGCACCTTCAATGTTCTTGTCAGTCATTTACATTGTTTATTATGGGAATATCCAGCTAAGTACTTTGCTCCCTTTCAAATTGGTGTTCAGTTATTTCTTTTCTAGTTGAAGGGTTTTCTGCCATAATTAGCAAATTAACCACTCATTAGAAAATATGGCTTGTGAATGCTGCCCCCCTTGTCCCCTCCCCATTCTGCACGTTATCCCCTTTCCCTCTGTTGATTGTTGCCTTTATGACAATGCCCCTGTACCTGGTTTAGGAAAGGTTATATAATCCAATTTGTTCATTTTTGCTTTGATTATCTTTTGATGCCATTTCTGACATCAGCACCATGGGACATTTTACCCTCTGATTATTTTAACAGCTTTACAGCTTCAGGTCAAATACTTATGCCTGTCACCATTTTTAGCTGATTTTTGTAGAGTAAAATGGTACAATTGCTCTCAAAGAAATATGGAGGCTCCTCAAGCAGCAGCAACAACAATAAAAACAGCAGCAGCAGCAACAACAACAATTGCAGCAACAACAACAATTGCAGCAACAACAACAATAAAAACAGCAGCAACAACAACAATTGCAGCAACAACAACAATTGCAGCAACAACAACAATTGTAGCAACAGTTAAATGAAACACCATTTAGCTAAGATGTCAGATTGCTGAGCATTTATTCAAAGGGCTTCAAGTTATGATCTAGGAGATAGATCATAACACACACACAGAGGAATATAATCAGACATTTTAGAAGGATATATTGCCATATGCAATACCCTGTTGTCCCTTAGGTGTGTTATATGAAATGAAATATGTCATGGTAGAAAAGCAAGTACTGTGTGGGTGTTATTTCCATGCAGAATGTAAAACAGTGGACATCCCAGAAGTGGAAAGGAGGATGGAGGCTGCTGGAATAAAGTAGGAGCTGCTGCACAGAGGACAAAGGTATTTGTTAAGAGGCAGATATTGAGTTCTTACTATAAGCTGAAAAAATATATATAGGACAAGCAAAAGCTCACCTGCTGCTATTAAGAAAAATTTAAATTGGGTATTTTGTAGAAAAAATTAGAAGAAATCCATTTGGCTCATTTGGTTTAGAAGGTAGGAATTCAAAGCATGGTACTTATATCTGACCACACTGTTCATGAAGGAATAGGTTTTCTTCTTCTTCCATGTGGGTCCCAGGTTTATATTGGCAGCAAAAGTCTCTACCTGCTAAGATGTGTCAGGGTCCTAATTTAAGGGTTTGAAAGAAAAATAAATTTTTCTATTTATTCATTGGCAAGCAATTTGAAAAGGAATTACAAACAAACAAACAAACAAACAAACAACTCTGTATTTGAACTCAAATATATTTCATTCTAACATGCTTTAAGTAGAATGGTAGAATGGTAGGTTGTGCATGGAGACCTTTCATCAGTGTGCGAACTTGCTGTCTCTTGATAGCCTCAGATAGTCCTCATTATTTAGATCCTAATATACTTCTCAAAGGCATGTGTATAAAAGTTTTGGTCATTAGCCTGTGATTCTGTGTGAAGATGCTAGGTGTTTTAGGAGACAGGAAATACCTGGAGGGGGTTTGATTAACTGTGGCATGCTCTTGAAGAGCCCATTGCTACTTGGTCTCTTCCTGCTTCCCTTTTTTCTCTATAGCTATCACAGGGAAATTGCTCAACTGCTTGCTTCTGTCATGATGCACAGGCTTAAAGCATGACCCAAAATCTCAGAAACTGAGAAGTAATAAGTATTCCTGCCAATAAATTGATTATTTCAGATATTCGGTCACAGTGACGGAATAGATCCAGTTCTGTTATCACAGACTCTTGGTTTATGCCTACCACAAAAGAAACGATTTCCAGTTTCCACTCTCCCCCTAGAAAATCTCTTAATAATAATAAAAAAAAATGCTTGGAGGCACTTGCAAGTCAGAAGTTCCAAGGAACAGACAACAGTTAAGTAGCAAATGCAATACCAGCTAGTAAAGGGGAACTGAGAGGATCAGCTGTAGGCTGAGCTCTACCAGTGTGGGTTCTAGACAATGGCGCACACACAATAAGAACTTTCTCCTTCTTTTGGTTGGGGTTACGAAAGCTATTTTTTTTTCAGAATAGTTATCTTAAAAATATACAACACATCCAGACAAGTATCAAGTAAATAAATCCAGAATTTTGTGGTTTGCTAATAGGTTCACATCAAAGCTAGTTAGTGTAATTACCCCTAGTTTGGTTTCTACTCAAGAATACACAGCTGCTGGCTTAAATGGTGAGCTTTCTATACTATTTTTGGTTCTCAACAACCCTAACTCATCCAGATACGCTACCATGCCATAGGGCTAATTTCTATAGCCACTGTAGAAATTAGCCCAGTGAGAAAGAGTAACCCAGGCTTTCCTGAAGCTCTTGCTTTCTTGGGTATACACTCTTCTCTCTTGGCTTCAGGTACTTGAGTGGCCAATTAGAAGCATCATTTAAAAAAATAAATAGAGGAAAAGTAAGTAAAATTTGACTAGGTACGGTGGACACTTGTTTCCTAACATGACCTTATGAAGTTTGTGAGACCTTGTGAACATCTTGCAACCCTATGCCTTAATCAAAGTCATGCATATGATTCATGGGAGAACAAATCTGGTTCATGGAAGAGCAAGGTTCAAATCCAGGCTGTGTAACCTGGGGTCTCAGGCCACATTTGAATCTGTGCTTACTCATTTTCACAGAGTCACTTTGGAGTCTGTCATTAGAGTGTGTTATTACAAGGATGTGGGGCCATACATAGGCTATCAAAAGATTCATAATGTTCAGTACTTGAACCATAGCTTCTGCTTTATTCATGGATTTATGAATTCATATTTGTTGAACTCTACATTACTAAATTTTTTCTATAGAGCCTTATTCTGACCCCCCACTGGTTTCCTTCTAATTTATTGTTAATATTCTCTACAGTACACTTTGTGAGGGAGTCTACTGAGTCACCTGGGTCATTAGCCATCTGCATCTACTATAAGTTGAGAAAAATATTCCAGAACAGAGAGGATGGGGGGGGGGATAGGAAGCAGTAGTAGGAGGGGAAGATTGAAGCCACTTGCTGTTTAAGCTATCTGGGTTCCTGAGTGGGAGGCCAGAGCTGTATGGGAATGGATGGTTGAGAGGCTAACATGGAGGCCAAGACGCTGTTCAAAGCCCCCAGGTTTAATACTTAGAGTCTTAGCTTATAAGAGGGTTTGCCCCCGCCAGTCCATTCCGGGGACCCTGGCTCATCCTGAAGAAGGCATACAGGAGGAGTCTCGTCCTCTGAAGGTCTTGGCAGGCAGCAGGATCTTGGAGGAGGGCAGGGCTAGTTGACATAACAATAGACACCAGCCTAGCTGGAGAGTTACACCTTAGGTGCCCTTGCCTCAGTGATGGACAAGGTCTGCTTTCAGCCTGAAGCATGATTGCGGGAGGGTACAGAAGATCATGAAGGGGTTAGGGGAAGCTAGCAATGTAGGAGGAACACAGAAAGCACTTGGCCAAGCTTGTCATTTCTGCTGACCTTTTAGGAGAGTATTCTAATAAGACCAAACATTTGATATAGGAATTGTTTGAAGAAAATTTTAAAAAGCTAGGCTTCTTTATTTATTATGGATGTCCAAAGAAACAAATCTGTCGCGTTGAGCGGAGTTCCTGGCAGGGAGTGCAGAGATTGAGAAGGTATAGTTTACTGCCTTCCCTCATGGAAGTCTCCATGACCCTGTGCATAGCACAGAGTACTTGACAAGCCAAGCATCCTGGAATGCAAGAACCAAGACTTAGGAATGCTGAGTAAACTCCTTGGCAACTATAACTTCTAAGGACTGAAGCAGGCTTCTAACTCTTGCAAGCTGCGGCTGAGAGTAAATCCAGGTTCAATTACCTCCTTCTCTTTTGCAATCTAACTCATGGACCTGTGCCTCAGTTTCCTTATCTGTAATATGTTGACATGAGGCAACCCACCTCCTGGAGCTCTTGAGATGTTTAAAACACACATCCAACTCAGCATGATTTTGGAATGTATGTTAAGTTATAATTGTGTGTACATGTGTGTCAGTACCTGTGTGAGTACAAGTGCCAACAGGATCAAGAGCTGTTGGGTCCACAGGTGTGGAAGTTCCAGCCATTTGTGAGCCACTGTTTTGATGCTGGGAACCAAATCAGGTTCTCTGGAAGAGCACTGGGTCCTTTTAGTCACTGAGTCATCATTCTAGCCTTGGGCCAGTTATGTTTTAAAGTACTGTTTGGAATGAATTAGAGAAAAAAAATAGAGATCTAAAATCCCAGATGTGTGTGTTTGTGTGTGTGTGTCTGTGTGTGTGTGTTTTATAATTTATGTTACAATAGAAAATACAAGAAAAAGATGTGCAAGGAAAAATGATGTGCTTTTCTAAAACTGACTTAAGTCACTGACCAGAAGGGGAGAAAGGGAAGGGCAAGTGAGTATGGAAGGGAGTTTGCACAATGTACTGTGTGTGCTTTGGTCTTGCAAACTTTATATGCCCCAGTACAGGGAACACCAGGGCCAAGAAGTGGGAGTGGGTGGGTAGGGGAGCAGGGTGGGGGGAGGGTATGGGAACTTTCGGGATAGCATTTGAAATATAAATAAAGAAAATACCTAATAAAAAAATATTCTTCCAGACACAGTGTCATGTACAGTGACTATATGAAGTAAAATGTTTAAATGAGACATAAAGTGTGTGTGTGGGGGGGAGGTAAGAGAGCAAAAGATCTGAGAAAGAGAAAAGCCCACAGGATACCATGACAAAGCAGAAGGTGGTGTTTGATCAGACTTGCATGGAGAAAGGCAGAAGCATGGGAGGATTCTGGACTTGAATGGCTGGAGGGAGCATGTGAGCTGGGACATGGAAGTATATAAATAATAAAGAGTATGACCCAGTAATTCAAGGATTGTGGTCAGAGCTGCAAACAGGTTGACAGAAAGTGAAATAGGCCAGGAAGAAGGACCATTCTAACATTAGCATAGTTATTGAAGTTGCTGGTTCTGGTCTGTCAGAACAATAGCTGTCTGCTTGTTCCATCAAATTCCACCTGTGAGAGGAGAGGCTATGAATGAATGGAGAAGGGGAAGGGGAGGAAGAAGAAGAGGAAGAGGAGGAGGAAGAGGAGGAGGAGGAGGAGGAGGAGAGCACTGTCAGACCCTAGTGACCAGAAAGGACTAACCCTCTCTTAGGTAGAGAATTGGTCCTGGTTTCATCTGAAAAGATATGAAATATGTGCAATTGAATTAAAATTCTGTTTGTATCCTCTCTGGGCAGGGGTAGCCTATTGCTTGTCCCACAGATGTGCTTTCAAATTGTCACCCAATTAAAACACATCAACTTAGTGAATTGGTTACTTGTTTCTCCCCAAATGTACCTTGAATGTGCTGTAATGAGTATGCTTTAGAAAGTTCAATGAAGTAGACAGATTCCAGTTACTGGTAATGACTTCAAATATGCCAATAAAAATGCCACAACCCAGAGTAGTTTTTACCCTTCACTTTGAGCTCTTAATGTGGCTCACTGGAAACTGTAATTGAAATGACTCGCTGAGATATGACTACAGAACTCTGTTAACATGGCAGGAAGAGAAGATAGGGAGTAGGGGTAGAGGAAGCAAGTGTGCTGGGGGAGGGAGAGGCCTTGGAGGGAGGAGATTACTTGCTTTGGGACTCCTCACATGTCAGTGGTGGCTGAATCCCAAAGCTTGCTTTACAATCGGCTGCCTAAGATCAATGCCTTTGCAGCATCAGTTGGTTCACACCATTACTGTATTTCTGCTTAAAGTATCTTTACTTGAGCCATGTTACCAAACCTTTCAACATAAACTTTAAAATAATTGTAAGAATGACTTGTTATATCCGCATGGGCCCATATAGCTAAACATAAATTAAAGGGAGAATTGTCTGGAGGACTTTAAAACCAGAAATGAAAACAATACTTAGAGTAAGGCAATAGAAAATTTATGAAAATGGGTGGGTGGCCATATCCCTCAACTAGGGGCCATGCATAACCTCTGGATATGGTCTCTAGAGGTTCTTTCTCCCCTCTGTTGGGTATTTCAGCCAATGTTATCCCCACTGGGTTCTGGGAGCCTCTTGCTTTCCTGGCATCTGGGACTTTCTGTTGGCTATCCCTAGTTCCCCAGATCCCATTGCTACACAATTTGGTTCGATTTCTTGACCCTCTGTACAGCTTCCCTCTCTCCTCCCACACCTCATCCTGCCCCCTTATTTCCTCTCCCCCTCCTCTTTCTCTCTCAAGTTCCTCTCTTCATATCCAGTGATTATTTTGTTCACCTTTCTTCTTTTTTAATTAAAAAAATGTATTTACTTAGAAGCATTCAGAATGTCAACAAAACAGCCACATTTTTTTTCAATAAAGCTTTTTATTAAAATGTGTGTGGGCCGCATTTGGCTCAAACAAAGTGTTTTGCCAAATCCTGGTCTAGAGCAGGAGTTTAATAAGTGTGACCCCTAAATAGACTAGTAGCCTCACCGGGGACCTTACTACCAATGCTTATCTGGCATCCCCACCCCACAACAGAATCCACAGACAAGGGCGCTGTTTCTGGTGTGTGTGTGTGTTTTAATATTTTGTTATGTGTTTTTCTTCACAATTACAGAGTGGTATTCAGTTAACAGAACAACAATTTTCTTCATATATGCTGCATCATAAACAACTGAAGATGAAAAAATAAAACCCAAAAATAAAACCAAAAGAAAAAAAAAAGGAAAAAAAGCCCCAAAACAAAACTACTGTCCCCATATATAACTAATTTGTGCTCTGCACCAACAAGAACCTGCGTTAAATTTCCATTCCAATTTACAACCCCCAGATTGTACTAGGCAAGGTTAGTGGCTATTGAAAATACCACAAGGATCAAAAATTCAGGTGACAGCAGATGTAAATTGATCCATTCTTATCCCCTTGTACTAAGCTCAAGTCTAAGTGGATCAAAGACCTCCACATAAAACCAGAGACACTGAAATTTATAGAGGAGAAAGTAGGGAAAAGCCTTGAAGATATGGACACTGGGGAAAAATTCCTGAACAGAGCAGCAATGGCTTGTTCTGTAAGATCGAGAATTGACAAATGGCACCTCTTAAAATTGCAAAGCTTCTGTAAGGCAAAAGACACTGTCAATAAGACAAAAAGGCAAATTGTATCTTGGGTATTCTAAGTTTCTGGGCTAATATCCATTTATCAGTGATCGCTTATCCAATGACTTCTTTTGTGATTGAGTTACCTCACTAAGGATTATATTCTCCAGATACATCCATTTGCCCAAGAATTTCATAAATTCATTTTTAAATAGCAGAATAGTACTCCATTGTGTAAATGTACCACATTTTCTGTATCCATTCCTCTGTTAAGGGACATCTGGGTTCTTATATATAAGAACTATTATAAATAAGGCTGCTATGAACATAGTGGAACATGTGTCCTTTTTACCAGTTGGAACATCTTCTGGGTATATGCCCAGGAGAGGTATTGCTGGATCTTTCAGTAATACTATGTCCAATTTTCTGAGAAAATGCCAGACTGACTTCCAGAGTAGTTGTACAAGCTTGCAATCCCACCAGGAATGAAGGAGTGTTCCTCTTTCTCCCCATCCTCACCAGCATCTGCTGTCACCTAAATTTTTGATCTTAGCCATTCTGACTGGTGTGAGGTGGAATCTCAGTGTTGTTTTGATTTGCATTTCCCTGATGATTAAGGATGTTGAACATTTTTTTCAGATGTTTCTAAGCCATTCGGAATTCCTCAGTTGAGAATTCTGAAAATCAATAAGGAAGACCAGCGCGTGGATACTTCATTCCTCCTTTGAATAGGAAACAAAATACCCATGAAAGGAGTTACAGAGACAAAGTTTAGAGCTAAGGTGAAAGGATGGACCATACAGAGACTATCCCACCAGGGAGGATCCATCCCATAATCAATCACTAAACTCAGACACTATTGCATAGGACAGCAAGTGTCCACTTAAGGGACCCTGATAAAGCTGTCTCCTACAGAAGTGGATGCTCACAGTCATCTATATGATGGAACACAGGGCCCACAATGGAGAAGCTAGAGATAGAACCCCAGGAGCTGAAGGGGTCTGCAACCCTAGAAGAGGAACAACAATATGAACTAACCAGAACCCCCAGAACTCGTGTCTCTAACTCCACATGTAGCAGAAGATGGCCTAGTTGGCCATCATTGGGAGAAGAGGCCCCTTGGTATTGCAATCTTTATATACCCCAATACAGGGCAATGCCAGGGCCAAGAAGTGGGAGTGGGTGGGCAGGGGAACAGGGTGGGGGCAGGGAGAAGGGAACTTTCAGGATAGCATTTAAAATGTAAATTAAGAAAATATCTAATAAAAAATATTGAAAAAATAAGACAAAAAGGCCACCAACTGATTGGGAAAGGATTTTTACCAATCCTCAATCTGATAGGGGACTAATATCCAACATATACAAAGAGCTCAAGAAACTGGAATCCAGAAATTCAAATAACCCCATTAAAAATGGGGTACAGAGCTAACAAAGAATTCTCAACTGAGGAATACTGAAGGGCTTAGAAGCACTTGAAAAGATGTTCAACATCCTTAATCATCAGGGAAATGCAAATCAAAACAACCCTGAGACTCCACCTCACATCAGTCAGAATGGCTGAGATAAAAAATTCAGGTGACAGCAGATGCTGGTAAGGGTGTGGAGAAAGGAGGAATACTCCTCCATTGTTGGTGGGATTGCAAGCTGGTACAACCACTCTGGAAATCAGTCTGGCGGTTCCTCAGAAAATTGGACATAGTACTCCTGGAAGATCCAGCAATACCTCTACTGGGCATATCCCCAGAAGATGTTCCAACTGGTAATCAGGACACAGGCTCCACTATGTTCATAGCAGCCTTATTTATAATAGCCAGAAGCTGGAAAGAACCCAGATGTCCCTCAACAGAGGAATGAATACAGAAAATGTGGTACATTTACACAGTGGAGTACGACTCTGCTATTAAAAACAATGAATTTATAAAATTCTTGGGCAAATGGATGCATCTGGAGGAAATCATCCTTAGTGAGGTAACCCAATCACAAAAGAACTCACATGATATGCACTCACTGATAAGTGGATATTGGCCCAGAAATTTAGAATACCCAAGATACAATTTGTAAAACCCAAAAAAATCAAGAAGAAGGAAGACCAACATGTGGATACATCATTCCTCCTTAGAATAGGGAACAAAATACCCATGGAAGGAGTTACAGAGAAAAAGTTTGGAGCTAAGTCAAAAGGATGGAGTAACCAGTGACTACCCCACCTGGGGATCCATCCCATAATCAGGTACCAAATGCAAACACTATTGCATATTCCAGCAAGATTTTGCTGAAAGGACCTTGATATAGCTTCTCTTATGAGGCTATGCCAGTGCCTGGCAAATACAGAAGTGGATGCTCACAGTTATCTATTGAATGGAACACAGGGCCCCCAATTGGGGAGCTAGTGAAAGTACCCAAGGAGCTGAAGGGTCTGTAACCCTATAGGTGGAACAACAATATGAACTAATCAGTACCCCCAGAGTTCATGTCTCTAGCTGCATATGTAGTTGGCCATCATTGGGAAGAGAGTCCCCTTGGTCTTGCAAACTTTATATGCCCCAGTTCAGGGGAACACCAGGGCCAAGAAGTGGGAGTGAGAGGGTAGGGGAGCAGGGTGGGGGGTATAGGTGATTTTTGGGATAGCATTTGGAATGTAAATGATAAAATATCTAATAAAAAATTGAATAAAAAAGAAGTGTACAACCCAACATCTCAAAGGCTAACTTTATTTACCATTTGTTTCAATTGTGGAGACAATGTTTTATCAACATGGTAAATGTCCCCCTCCCAAAGCATGGGGTAGTATTTTACAATATGAAATTATCCAGCCTCAAAGGTTAGCATGCAAACCTGAGTGTTCCTGTCTTGTGCTTAGTACTATTTTCCAGAGTGCGCTGAAGAAAATGATTGCTGTCATATTATCAGGGACTTTTACCATTTTCGCAGTCTAAATATTATTAGGTTGTATAATATTATGTAGAGGTGTGCATCATATGGATTTACAAATTAATAAATTATATTTTAGTGGGAAAACGATATAAATGATCTAAGGAAGAAACAGAATATTAACATTTGTGGTATGTGTATATTTGTGTGTGTGTGTGTGTGTCCATGTATGTGCACTTTCATATAATCCCAGAACTTTCTTTGATACAACTTTTGTCTTCATAGTGAGACTATGTTATAAAAAAGGTTGGGGTTTGCGGAGAATTGGAGGATGAGTGGGGCACAGGGGGAGAGACTGACATCCTACAAACCTGCTTTCTACTATCCCAAGATTTCCTTTGTTTATCCCAGAATGCTTTATAAGTCAGGAGTTCTGCAGGAGTGATCTTTTTCCATCTTTGCCCATTCCTTTTTTCCTTAGTGTCTCCTGGAGTTTCACCTATGGTGCGGTAACAGTGATATAGTCACCTTCTATGCTGTGTGCATTGTGTTTTGAGATCTGACTGTTTGTACTACAGTGGACAGACATTTGAATTGTACATGGCATGTAGCAGTTCGAATAACATCACCATGAATGTTCCTCTTCATGTGCTACATTTCCTACATGCTTAGGAAGAGAACCTATACTCAGGGTTATAGTATATGAGAATTGTTGAGATTAGGTGATAGTGTCAAACACTCTTTGTTGTGGTCATACAATCCTGGGCTTTCCCATGGAGTTAAGCAGCAATGTTCTCACTTCTTTGTCCCATATTTGCCATTGTCAGTCCTTCTCATCCTGCCCTTCTGAAGCAGGTGGCATCCATAGATTATACCCTGCACTGTGTCTGATGAGAAGGCATGAATGCATTTCCTTTGCCTACTTGTCATTTTCAGATGCTCTTTGTAAAGCATCTTTTCAGATCACTTGCGCACTATTCAAAGGCTTATTTTTACTTCTGGGACTTGAAGTTCATTACGTATTTTTTATGAGTGTCTTGTTTCTTATTAAGCTATCATTTCCTCACCCGAGTTTCCCTTTTACAATCATACTCACACTTTATTGAATAAAAGTTATTAACCACATATGTATATTATATGTATATATGTAATTTTATATCTCATATAAGATAATTTGGGTTGTGTCTATTATGAATAGGGTATTTATCTTACTGAGATACTCTTATTGATGTAAATGTCCTTTCTTAGGACTTCCTGGAGAATCTACCTTCTCACTGATAACTCCAAGCCATCATTGACTATATTCAATCTGGGCTGCTCTTAACTCCAATTAGACATCCATCTGGGCCATATTCTCTTGGCACCTAGCCCATAGCAGCTCTCTTTATCCTGTATATCTCTTTTCTCATGGTAGCTCTTCTCCCTCTCTTCTCTCCTCATCATCTCCTCTCTCTAAGCCTGTGAAAACCTCAATACCACCTATATATCTTCTCCTTAGCTGCTGACATCTTTATTTACTAATTAGAAATAATTGGGGGTAGAGTCCCTCAAAGGCTTATGTGTGGAGTCTCTTGTCTTTGGGGCAAACAGTTTTGGGGGCCCCAAATTAGCATTAGAATACAAATAACATTAGTCCAACCCACTACATTTCCCCTTTTGTCCAATTAAAAAGGATCTTTTCTCTCAGATATAAGTGAACATAATTTTAACAATTATGGACATTATAAAGGTATAGTATATGCTTATAACATCTAGTCTAGTATACTTGACAATTTAGATAAAGTATTCTACCATCTACCATAACTTAAAGAGTTTACAATTCCGTACCTAAATCATGTTTGATTTCAAATTGTATATCCTGAAAACTATCTTTTAAAATCTAGAACATCTTCAATGTTAAACAACTTAGGTTTAATTGTGAGACTATAACTAGTCTTCAACCCCATTAGAGATTTGAGAAGGAATTAAATATTATGTGATTATGTAGGAAGTACAAAGACACAGACAGCTTCCAAAACTTAAAACAATTGACAGAGACAGCTGACTACCTAGGCAGTCCCCAATATTCCTTATAATGTGGAAGCATGTATTGCTTGTCCCAGAACATCTGACAGACCTTAATTGAAGCAGAAATTATAAATGACTAGCTTACTCTGTATTGGCAGAGCTTAGCAGTCAACTATCCTGCATCCATTTTTCCTTTTGCACAGCATTCCATCTTCAGATGAAATTAAGTTATTTCTTGCCCAGTGACTGGCTCACCACAACTGAAGTAACTCCACATAGAGGTATTGATACTCATATTCTTTCTTGAAGTGGAGTGAGTGTACTGTCATGATCAGATCTATCTCTTAAAAAAAAGATCTTTTAATAATGAAATTATTTTAAATGTTATATTCTATAAATCTTTGACACCTTTGAAGACCATCTATATATAACTAAATTGTTAAACATTGTTGTCTGTAGCTATTTACTATATGACTAACCTCAAAAACAAGTTTATTGTAATTAGCTAAATTAGAATCTAATATGACCATGCGTTTACCTTCTGACTATTAACTTGAATTACTTAATCATCCTAAACAGTTTTTAATAAATGCTATTAAAAGGACTGGGTCTAAACCTTGTATTCTTAAATGAGTTGCATAGGCATAATGTCTATCTAAGAATGACAAAATTAATTTTAAATTTGTATCAATATACAAAGATTTATACCAGTGAAAACCCTAAACCTGTATTGATATATAAATTCTGTATCAATATAAGGAAATATAATTTTAATTCAACATCAAAATATAAAGATTTCTACAAATGTAAAATTATAGTTATACAATGTCTTAACAGTAAATTTAATAATATATGCCTATTAGTCTAATTTCTATAATATTACTATAACCCAATTTTTTCCCTTTTAACCCCCCTCCCTTTATCTAAGAAGGAATGATAGAGAAGAGGAAAGGAAAGATAGAAATACTTGAGTTCAAGCTCTATTTAGTTTCCTCCCTGTCCAAAATTACAACCATTTCAAATTATCTCTTAAAATGGCAACATATATATAATTTATAAAAATAAACAAAACCAGACATGATTATGACATGTGCCAGCTCTGCCAGACAAAATCACAGCATGGAGAGAATCAAGAACATGAAGTCCCACCTTTAGCTGAAAAATATCATGATTAATAACTGCTGGGAGAGGAACAGTCAGTTTCTTTTTATTTTTCTTTTCTTTTGTTTTCTTTTCTTTGAGTCAGTTTCCTTTATGGCCCATAACACTCCAATGAAAGACACAATTCAAAAAGTATATATGAACCAGAAATTGGACTTGAAAGGTTTAAAACAGAAACATCAAAGTTGGGTGGGCAGGAAAGCAGGTTGATCTATAAGGAATTGAGAAGCAGGGTATGATTGTGATCAAAGTACACTATAGAATATTCTCAGAGAACTAATATGAAATTTCCAGAAGAAGACAAAAACCCGAGATTTATTTGATATGTGCTGTTTTAGTTACTGTTTTATTGCTGTGATAAAACATCATATCAAAAAGCAACTTTGGGAAGAAAGGCTTTATTTGACTTACATTGTTTATTATTAAAGAAAGTCAGCGCAGTAACTCAACTCGGACAGGAACCTGAATACAGGAAATTATGAAGAAGCCAAGGAGGAGTGCTGCATACTGGTTTGCTCAGTCTGCTTTCTTTTTTTTTTTTTTTGGTTTTTCGAGACAGGGTTTCTCTGTATAGCCCTGGCTGTCCTGGAACTCACTCTGTAGACCAGGCTGACCTCGAACTCAGAAATCAGTCTGCTTTCTTAAAGAAGCCAGGACCACCAGTCCAGTAGTAGTGCCTCTCACAATGGACTGGGCCCTCTCACATCTACCACTAAAAAAAAAAAAAAAAAATTCCTACAGGCTTGCTTGCAGCCCTTAAATGGAGACATTTTCTCAATTGATGTTCCCTCCTCTGATAACCATAGCTTGTGTCCAGTTGACATAAAACTAACTAGTCAATGCTTAAACTACAAAAAAGGAAGGTGTGAAACAAAAAGGAGAGAATTACTGGTGATGTAGTAGAGGAAGTGGAATGGGAAAGGGATGAAGAATACTACAGGGGATAAATATGATCAAAGCACATTGACATTGCAGGTATACATAAAAATGTACAAGTCTTTATACTGAGTGTAAGGTCTTGTTCCAAAATCTCTGTCAACATTTACTTGGAATGGTGCTACTCATTTTATCAAGAGACTTCTCTGAAATAGTCCTCAATCACAAGTTAACAATTTTTGAGGCTAGGATTCTAGAACCTCAAGCATTTGACTCAGTACAATAGTTCTTCCTCAAGGACTTTCTAGTTGTGTAACATACTTCACTCTCATTCTGTAGGGATAGTTCTGATGCTGTCCTTTTCTTCAATTGATTCTTTATCTGTCAGTAAAGAAGCCTTGGGCCAATTGTTGGAAGGAAGTAATAGGCAGGACTTTTGGTTCCCCAGAGGAAAACAGACAGACACAGGGAGAGAGACAGAGTTTGCCATGCTTCTGAGGGAGGAAAAAAACAGCCATGTGAGAACTCAAAATGGAGTGGCCACACAGGTGGTCAGGAGAGTTTAGCTGGAGCTAGATGTAACTGTGCAATTACAGTTTAGGGCAGGTGGGAGGTCAG
Organism: Mus minutoides; assembly: GCA_902729485.2. NCBI lineage: Eukaryota > Metazoa > Chordata > Mammalia > Rodentia > Muridae > Mus > Mus minutoides. The sequence continues at coordinate 125,744 of LR751423.1, read as the reverse complement.
AGATAAGAATATTGGTAAGGGCATGCTTTTCCAGGTGGGAGATAGTAGGGCGCAGGAATTGTGCCAAGAAGGCAAGTTGAAAATAAGCAATGTGTGTGTGTGTGTGTGTGTGTGTGTGTGTGTGTGTGTGTGTGTTATTCATGGATTCAGGGGAAGCAGGGTGGGGGCTGGTAGTGCAGTAAGTTCTAGAGCTTAGATGGGATAGCAAAAGCTACACATGACACATTGTATAACTACGTAAATGTAACTTTTATTCTCCTGTTGTATTGTTGTCTGGGAAGCTTACTGCCTCTGTCTGCTAACCTAGACCTAGTCCTCGAACCTACCAGACTCAATACAATCAAATCCAGGCCTAGAATGTTTCCAGGCTCTGAGACTTGCGGCTGAGTAAGATGATCCTTTCTTCTTTCTGTACTCTAGCTGACTGGTTCAAGTCAGTTTTTGTGGCTCTGACTCCTCTCCTAGCTGACTTACTGAATCTGGATTTTCTCTTGGCCTCTGAATTGCTCTGCATGGCCTCCTACTAACTCTATGAATTTTTCTGATCTCTGTCTCCGCCTCATTCTCTTGTTTGTTCTGTCTTTACCTGTGCCTAGCTTACCCTCTCTTCAATTTGATTCTGTAAAACTCTCCCAGTAAAATTGCCTCCTCCCTCTCTGTGCTGCTTTACTCTCCCTCTCAACTCTACTATACTGCTGTTCGTGAACCCAACTGTATTCTTTTTGTTTGTTTTTTGTTTTTCGAGACAGGTTTTCTCTGTATAGCCCTGGCTGTCTTGGAACTCACTTTGTAGACCAGGCTGGCCTCCAACTCAGAAATCCGCCTGCCTCTGCCTCCCAAGTGCTGGGATTAAAGGCGTACACCACCACACCTGGCCTCCAACTGTATTCTTATACTGTAGTCTCTTCCTCCTCTATTGTCTGTCTCTTGAATGACCCTCCAGAAACTCACCACCTGAGGATCCATCGCATAAACAACCACCAAATCCAAACACTATTGCAGATGCCAACAAGAGCTTGCTGATAGGAGCCTGGTATAGCTGTCACCTGAGAGGCTCTGCCAGTGCCTGACTAATATAGAAGTGAATGCTCACAGTCATCCATTAGACGGAGTACAGGGTCCTCAATGAAGGAGCTAGAGAAAGTACCCAAGGAGCTGAAGGGGTTTGCAGCCCCCTAGGAGGAACAACAGTATGAACTAACCAGTAACCCCAGAGCTCCCTGGAACTAAACCACCTATCAAAGAAAACACATGGAGGGACTCGTGGCTCTAGCTGCATATGTAGCAGAGGATGGCCTAGTCATCAATGGGAGAAGATGCCTGGGCTAGGGAATGGGAGTGGGTGGGTTGTGGAACAGGGGAAGGGTGTAGGGGATAGGGGATTTTTGGAGGGGGAAACTAGGAAAGGGGATAACATTTGAAATGTAAATAAAGAAAATATCTAATATAAAAAGAACCTTCCTTTCCCTCTCTGTTCTTATGAGAGTTGGGCATATCCTATTCTGTCAAGTCTTTCTCTGATTCATAACTTTTTCTGCCACTCAATTACAGATCACTTTCAAAGAGGGGTGCTTCCTTCTACAAACTAATTTACCTTCATTTCTTGGGATTGTATGCTAAGGATGAGCCACACCATAACACAATCTCAGTATTCACAGTGTGATCCATATCCTGCAACATATCTAGGTGGCACCAACTCTCTGTACAGGATAGTAGACCTGAATCCAAGGTAAGGTTCAAGGTAAGGTTGTGAAATGAGGAGTGAGGAGAGAAATCTACTTGGGCTTTCTTGTAATTGTTCTATTTTCTGTCTTCAGTGGCAAAAAAGATGAAATTTTCTTCTTTCCACTCCGGAGGAATACATTTCCACAATTGTCCCAGGAAGAATAACTTGTCACTTAGTCATTGGTAGCAAAGTCATGGAATCCAGATGAAAATAACCTCTCTCATTTTAATAAGCGCTTGGTCTGTAGCTGTAGAATCCTCTCCTTCACTCATTTATGAAACATTCCTGGAATAAAGTCATATTTTCCTAATGGTTGTTTGACTCTTTCTACATAGTCAAGCCAGTGATTGGAGGGAAGTAGGTAGGAGGTGCTGCTTAGATGTGTGTTGATGCCCTGCTCATCTATGTGCTGGGGTAACCAGGCCTAATCACAGCACATCTTCAGTGAGGTCTTCAAAGATCTGATAATGAATTTGAATCTTTCTTGACTCACCAAATTCTGCAGGAAGCATCAAAGAGACTGTATCTATCACTGAAGTCAAGATTGCTTTCTAAGAAGCATTTTACATAATCATGAAGACAGGGCATTTTTAAAGGAACTATAAAAGACATGATCCATATGCCTGATAAGCAGCAGTCCCTTTTTATTGGAGATTTTATCTTTGAGTAATTTCTCTCAGTATGTGTTCTTGGCAAATACATTTTTGATTGGTAATAAATGATACCAGCTATTTACTCTCTGGCCTACGGATGAATTTGATTCAATCTTCTGTTTCTTATGTGTGGCCTGGATTGGCTTTCTAAAAACTCACCTAGGGAGACTGCAGAAGAAATTGTCTGACATGCCACCTGGGGAGATAATGTGATGAAGCTGCGGAAGTGGATGCAATAGTCACTCTGGCAGTTATGGGCTGTGAGAAAAATAACTTTCTTTTCTGTGTGTGAGAACAATGACTGAAAATTCTTTTCTATTTTCTATATTATCTTTCAAAAATTGATTTAAGTACTCTTTAAAAAACTCTATTGCTATGATGATGATGATGATGATGATAGAATTCGTAGTCCAGACTGTTATGGAGCCCCTGATATATCTTAGACTGGCTTTGAACTAACATAAATCCTCCTGCCTTAGCTTTTCTAGTACTGACTACAAACTTGAGATATCATGCATATACCAATTTTAAAAACCTTTATGGCTGTAGAGCTGGATCAGCAATTAGGAGTATAGGTTACTCTTCTAGAGGACCTAGGTTCTGTTCCCAGTAACCAAATGGTGGCCCATAACCATCTGAACTCTGTTCCAGAGGATTCAAGGTCCACTTCTGGTCTCCATGGGCATCACACACACACACACACACACACACACACACACACACACACACACTACACAGATACATATGCATGCAAACCATTCATGTACATAAAATAAAAATAAGTAAATTTATCTTTATAAGATTAGGTAAAGTAAATCTTTATAAAGTTTGGAATCTTTGACAGTGGTTGAGCACCTGCCTGGCTTATACAAGGCTCAGGGTTTGAATCCCTGTATCACACATATCCCTCTCCACACAATCTTTATTAATGTTCTTCCAAATGTACACCTATTTAAAGGCAAATATTAATAGGCCCCCCAAATAAACTAAGATAAATATAGAAACTGTTAACTTAATATTTAATATATACCATAGATTATTAATGAATAATGATTACCTCAGTGTTCCATAATCTTCACACATAGCTACCGACACATGGCTTCCACCTCCTTAACAGTTTCCAGGTGATATTATTACGGAAACATCAAACACCAATACTTTGCCTAAACATCCCATGGAATCTTTACAGACAAATAAAAGGCATTTTATAGCCTTTTTATATGTAAAAAATCTTGGATTAAGACTAAATTAAGAAGCCTGATAAAGTATTCAGTGAAAAAGTGCCAGCCCTAGGGTGTTAACCCAGGCATTCTGATTTCAAAACAAGTTATTTAACCAGATGTTCTGCATCTGACCAGCTCCAGCTGAAGACAAGGCAGTTAAGCTTATTCCCACTGTCTCTAAAGGCGAGGGTGTTATTGTGCCCTTAGAGTTGAGAAGCTCTTTCCAGAGCAGCACTCCTTAGCTTTAGTGCCATGGAGGCAAATTAAGCCCAATGTGGCAATGTGGCCAGCACAGATCCTGGAGCTAGGATCTAGCTAGGTTCAAACCCCAAGTCTGTTACTTTTTATCTGGGTAGTCTTGGTTAATCTGGAGCCTTTGTGTCTTACTTCTTTCATATGTCTAATCCCTCTTAGGGATTAGGCTCAGTTAGAAAAGTGATTGCTTAGCATTCACAAGTAGCCCTGTGTTTGACCTGGCCTGGTATACATTGCTGCCATTCCAGCACTCTGGAAGTAGAGGGAGGAAGTTGAGACATTCGAAATCATCTCAGCTTCATGGAGTAGGCTGCATGAAATTATGTCTCTTTCAGCAAATACCTATGTCATTAAATCATTGGTGATGACAGTATGAACTAAGCTTACATAGCAGTTAGACAACTTTCTGATTCTAACAGGAATTATGTGCTTTGTTTCCTTGGCTACCAAAAGCCAACAGCATAAAAGACAATCCACAGGAGATCTTTCATATGTCTTTAATCTCGCACCTGAGAGGCAGAGACAGGCAGGTTCTCTGTGAGTTCAAGATCAAGTCTGGTCTACAAAGAGAGTTCCAGGACAGCCAGGGCTACACACAGAAAACTTGTCTTGAGAAACAAAACCAACCACCTAACAAAAACAATCATAGTTCTAGAGTGGACTTGAAGACCCATTTTGCTTAGTTCTCTGACTCCGAGTCTGAATCCTTCTGTTTATATTTTTCAGTGTTAGCCAGCCTGTAGCTCTCAGAGAAGGGAGAAACTGCCAGTCAGAGTAATAGGAGTTCACATGCAAAGCATTTACACTCAAGGAGTGAACTAAAGTCAATAAAAACATGCCTCCATCTCTGTAGAGTAACATCTACTGTAAAGGGAAAATAATAGAAAGAACAAACATTGGGCATAGAAAATATTAAAGAGAAGACAAGAGTCCAGCATAGCTCTTTGTTTTTTAATTTACCCATTTCAAACACTGTATTTTCACCTTATTTCTGCATATCAATAAACAATTCTCCTGCTAAGTGAATACTGAGCTCAAAGTCTACATTAATTGCTATATTTTTCTCAAATGAAAACTGTTCTCCAGTGTGCATGCTGTTTGTCAAGCACCAAGACTCATTTGTAGTCATAATTCTGTGCAGCATACTGAATGCCATTTCTTGGCAGCCCAGGGTAATCACAGATAAAACGGCTTCCAGAGGGCTTCCCTCCCTACAGGAAAATGAGGAGGGATGCTGCTGACAGTTAAAGAGGATTCTATCTCAGTCCAGTGAGGAAATAATAAAAGGCAAGAAAGTCCAGTTGGCTGTTTCCTATGCCATGAGAGTTAGAGGGTCTAGGATTTTCTATCACTCTTCTGATGCACACACACACACACACACACACACACACACACACACACAGAGAGAGAGAGAGAGAGATAGAGAGAGAGAAAGACAGACAGAGAAAGAGAGAGAGAGAGAGAGAGAGAGAGAGAGAGAGAGAGAGATCTACCCCATCCCCACACCAGCCCAAGTTTGGAACAGAAACAAATTAAAGTAGCAGGTCACTCAGGCACTGGCACCTTAAGTCTAAGGACAGAAATGGGTTTCTGGATAAACCTCTCATGGTTTCTGGATACATTCCTATGGGATTTGTTCACAGAGCTTCAGCAATATGTGGGAACTATATGAGGTAATAAAAAATTGCCAAACATTTCCTACTTATATTCTCCTCCCTGTCCTTTTAAAGGACAACACACAGAGATGAAAAAAAAAAAAAAGGAAAACCAACCATGACTGACATATCTTCTAGAACAATGTCTTGCTTTTCAGTAAATAAGTGTGGCATCCCAGAGGGGAGTGTCAACATTACCTTTTCTTTACAGAATGCTTTGTAGGCACAATAGTGCCTTCCTCTACACCCAGAACACATTTTCCCCCCATATTCCATATGCTGCAGAGACATAAGGGAGGGAAGCCACTGTTTAAAAGTTTTTTTAATGCTGGCACTCCAAACTCCTAGCCCCTCTTTAAGAACTGTGGTTCTCATGATTCCGTGTACACACACAATCAGGAGGTCTCCTGTCTGGAGTGACTGTGGCAGTGGGTCTAGGCAAGGCCTGGTGCTGCAGTGCTGCTGCTTGGAAAGACACTTGGAGAAATGGGATTGAGCTTTAAGAGCCGGTATCTGTGAACCTTGGAATCCCCTGAGGGCCTTTAACATGTTGTCTGGCACTGTGCTCAGAAATGCCACTTTCTGGGATAAGACTATAATCCCTTCCCCATGGCTCAAGATTTGTTCCATTTGGGCTCTACTTTTATCATTCCTAGGACAAAATAATGTCAACACTATCCTTCCTCTCTATTTATCTATCTATCTATACACACACACACACACACACACACACCTTGGGTCAGCCCAGTGTCTGTCATTCCCCTTCTTCATTTATGTTGCTAGGCTATTTTGGAGAAAATAATGTAATCACATCTAACTATGTATAAGCATGGGTGGGTTACAAATGCACTTTCTCAGATTTCTGCCGGGCCCAGAGCCTTTCCAATTGTCTTTATACAGACATAGTTTTGTTTGTGAGCTGTCATCTGCACTTTCTCCCTCTCTTATGCCTGGCCTTTTTCTCTAACTTCTTCCTCATAATATTTTCCAAGATCTCTTTATTTTTTAATTGAACTATCTTTTTATTATATTCAGCACAATATATATTTTTACACCAATTATAAAAATGATGGACATATTATTAAATGAACATAAATAGATAAAACCTTTTCTGTTTGTTTGATTGATTGTTTTGTTTTTAGTGGAGCTTTAAAATCTTGGCTCTTCAGCCTTATTTATAATAGCCAGAAGCTGGAAAGAACCCAGATGTCCCTCAACAGAGGAATGGATACAGAAAATGTGGTACATTTACACAATGGAGTACTATTCTGCTATTTAAAAAATGAATTTATGAAATTCTTGGGCAAATGGATGTATCTGGAGGACATAATCCTTAGTGAGGTAACCCAATCACAAAAGAAGTCATTGGATATGCGCTTACTGATAAATGGATATTAGCCCAGAAACTTAGAATACCCAAGATGCAATTTTCAAAACACAAGAAAATCAAGAAGGAAGATCAGGGTGTGGATACTTCATTCCTCCTTTGAATAGGAAACAAAATACCCATGAAAGGAGTTACAGAGACAAAGTTTAGAGCTAAGATGAAAGGATGGACCATACAAAGACTAACCCACCGGGGATCCATCCCATAATCAATCACTAAACTCAGACACTATTGCATAGGACAGCAAGAGTTTACTGAAGGGACCCTGATATAGCTGTCCCATACAGAAGTGGATGCTCACAGTCATCTATAAGATGGAGCACTGGGCCTACATTGGAGAAGCTAGAGATAGAACCCCAGGAGCTGAAGGGGTCTGCAACCCTAGAAGAGGAACAACAATATGAACTAACCAGAACCCCCAGAACTCATGTCTCTAGGTCCATATGTAGAAGAAGATGGTCTAGTCGGCCATCATTGGGAGGAGAGGCCCCTTGGTATTGCAATCTTTATATGCCCCAATAGAGGGGAACGCCAGGGCCAAGAAGTGGGAGTGGGTAGGCAGGGGAACAGGGCGGTGGTAGGGGGAGGGAACTTTTGGGATAACATTTGAAATGTAAATTAAGAAAATATCTAATAAAATAATTGAAAAAAATCTTGGCTCTCACCATGGTACAAACCAAAAATAAGAACAATTTTTAGGCACTGGAGTTCATTGTAATAAGGCTGTACTTCAATGTCCTTCACATCACCAAAGATTCTACCTCCATAGTAGCTAAGCTAAGAGTTGACAGTTCTGTTGCACCAAGGAATGAATTGTAGGCACAATTATTTGGATACATATTTCCTTCTATGGTGAAAGCTATTTGACTTGAGTGATTGTCATTATTCTCAGCCCACAGGGAACAGGTTACACTTGTTTAACAAATGCTGTGTGTTTTTTCTAGGGTGTAGTTTCCGTCCTTGTGTTGGTGTTTTCCCCTTATTATCCTTTGAAGGGCTGGATTCGTGGAAAGATAGTGTGTGAATTTGGTTTTATCATGGAATACTTTGATTTTTCCATCTATGGTAATTGAGAGTTTTGCTGAGTATAGTAGCCTAGGGTGGCATTTGTGTTCTCTTATGGTTTGTATAACATCTGTCCAGGATCTTCTGGCTTTCATAGTCTCTGGTGAGAAGTCTGGAGTAATTCTAATAGGCCTGCCTTTATATGTTACTTGACATTTTTCCTTTGCTACTTTTAAATTTTTTTCTTTGTTTAGTACATTTGGTGTTTTGATTATTATGTGACAGGAGGAATTTCTTTTCTGGTCCAGTCTATTTGGAGTTCTGTATACTTCTTGTATGTTTATGGGTATCTCTTTAGGTTAGGGAAGTTTTTTCCATAATTTTGTTGAAGATTTTTACTGACCCTTTATGTTGGGAATCTCCACTCTCTTCTATACCTATTATACTTAGGTTTTGTCTACTCATTGTGTTCTGAATTTTCTGGATGTTTTGGGTTAAGAGCTTTTTGCTTTTTGCATTTTCTTTGACTATTGTGTCGATGTTTTCTATGGTATCTTCTGCCCCTGAGATTCTCTCTTCTATTTCTTGTATTCTGTTGGTGATGCTTGCATCTATGACTCTTGATCTCTTTCCTAGGTTTTTTAAGCCCAGGGTTGTCTCCCTTTGTGATTTCTTTGTTTCTAGTTCCGTTTTTAGATTCTAGATTGTTTTGTTCATTTCCTTTACCTGTTTAATTGTGTTTTCCTGTAATTCTTTAAGGGATTTTTGTGTTTCCTCTTTAAGGGCTTCTATCTGTTTACCTGTGTTTTCCTGTATTTATTCAATAGCTATTTGTGTCCTTCTTAAAGTCCTCTATCATCATCATCAGGAGTGATTTTAGATCTGAATCTTGCTTTTCTGGTGTGATGGTGTATTCAGGACTTGCTATGGTGGGAGAATTGGGTTCTGATGATACCAAGTAACCTTGGTTTCTGTTGCTTATGTTTTTATGCTTGCCTCCCACCATCTGAATATCTCTAGTACCTGCCTGCTCCATATCTGACTGGAGCCTGTTGTTCCTGTAATCCTGTTTGTTTCAGAACTCTTCAGAGTCATTCTGTCTCTGTGATCCTGTGATTCTGGGATCCCACGATCCTGAGATCCTGGGTGTGTCAGAGCTCCTGGGAGTCAATCTGCTTCTGGGACCCTGAGATCCTGGTGGGACCATGCTTCTAAGATCCTGTGATCCTGGGCATGTTAGAACTCCTGGAAGTGGAGTGTTGTGATACTGGCTGCTGAGTTTGTGCCCAAGGTCTGCTCAGGACACTGGCCCAGACAGACTGGATGGAACTTGTACCACTAGTCTGGTGGAGTTCCTATGTGCCTGGGTCTTACTGGTCTCAGTTACTCCCGGTGTTGGGACAGATGTTGTGTCCTCCTCACCTCTAATCCTATCTCAAGATCTGTTAATATATTGAAATTCACATAAATGGTATGTCCAACCTAGGGGTAATTTTGCTCCATGGGGACATTTGGCAAGGGGTGGAAGAGTCAGATAGCAGTTGTGACACCTATAAAGAGTAGAGGCCTAGGTGTGTATTGTTAACCTTCCCACAGTGTCAGTGATGCCCCTGCCACCAAGAGCAGAATTTCAGGCTTCATGAGTGTTAAGGTTGAGAAATCTGTTAGCATTCCACTAAATCCACATCTCAGGAAGAAATCAGAGCCCACTGCCCTCTCATAAAACCCACCCATGCAATTCTTCACTATTGATTTAGTTTCTGTGGACAAACTGGACACTTACAGGAGACTTCATGCATTTATTACACCCCCAATTCTCCTACTATGCCTGGAAGCTATAACATCTACATGCAAGTCTTCATTCACTCATGGAATTATTAATGTGAAAACCATTCTTGATTATATGTTGTGTACTATGCAAAGTGGACAGACAGACAGTAAGGCAGAGTAAACAAGATGTGTGCTTCCAATTATCAATCTTGATGTCCAGTAGATAGAAATTATCTTAGTCCCAAATAATTGCAAATTGAGGTCAGAAGCTCTCACTGGTGAATTTGATCTAATTCCCAAGGTCAGAATAATGCTCTTGTTGGACACTGGTTGAATTTTGTTATCCAGGTAGGTGAGAATGAATGAATAGAAGACTTCAAACAGAGGGACCAGCACCCACAAGTCCCTCAGGCTCGTTGATGCAGAAGATAACAAGGCAGAAGGCAGGTGCTGCCCTGGAAGACCCAGGAAGGAAAGATTGCTGGACGGCAAGCCTGTGGCTAGTTGCTCATTTCTTTCCTTCATTTATCAAGTTGAGTAATGCCTGTAAGCCAACTCCTGTCCTACACTGGAGTTTATACCCAGAAATTTCATTCTTCTGGATGGTATAAATAACAAACAAAAAATTTTAAAAATGTGTGGATAACTACAGAGGTGCTGAGAGTCTGGGGGGGAGTGAGAAGTGTCTGTTTTTATACTGAGTGCTAGCACTTGAACAAATGCAAGGAGAATCATAGAGAATGTCATGTCAAGCAAAGAACACAGAAGCAGCTTCTAAAGAGAATAATCTCACCACTAGTTGGAACACCTTCCTGTAGGTGCCATATCACAGCTGACTCATACAAAAGTCACCTTCTCAGTGAGTGTGTCACGAGCATCCCAAGCCATCAGAACCTTGGAGTTGATGGTTTAACACTAAGTACTGAAAACAAATTCTTATTCCTCCATTTCTCTCCCAGAACTTCTCTGCTTTTCCTCTCCCTTCCGTTTCCCTTCCCCTTTACCTTTCCATCTTGACTCTTGTCTCTCTCCTGATATGTGTGCACCATGTATGCATGTATTCACAGACATATCTTGTGTGACCACATGAACACAGGCACTCATGTGTATGCATGAGTGCATGTACACATGTGTGTGTGCACACGCACACAGACATCTTTGTGGGTAATTCTCTTTTAAGCTCTCATTGTGTCATGTATGCCATGCTTGTTTTGTTTTTGTTTTTTTTTTTTCAAGATGAGGCCAGAGCTTTAACTTTATATTTTACCTTTGTAAACCAACTATCAGTACATTGAATGCTTCATACACGTGCTTTCATGTTCACGACACAGATTCTGTTGTAGGGCCTGCTGACCCAGTGTGTACATGTTAGCTGAAGCACTGGATTGTATGCCACACTTATTCAGAGTCTCTCAAAAGATCTCATAAGCGAGGAAAAAGCATATTTATCTATTGTGGTGTCTCTAGGGACCCACCTTACAGTCCTCCTTTACTCCAGAGGGACTGCTTTTAGAAATGTGTGGCCTATCATTCCATCTAAGTGTTTAATCTGTATTCAGTTATATCTTCTCTTCTGCTTATTTGCAGTACCTTTCTCCTAGATTGGAGTCTCACAGACTCCTTGGACTTTTGCACTCTGGTCTGTTTCATATTTATACCAGTTGAGTCCTTATGTGTGGGGCATTGGGCTATGTACAGACAGGCTGGTCTCCAGTCAAGCTGAGATGCTGAACCCCGGGATTCAGTGGTCATAATTTACCTATATGGGACAGAAGGAGTTCTCTCATGCTCCTGGAACTCTGGCTCCTGCCTAGGTTACCACCCCCACAGTCCCCACAGGAGAAGCATGGCTAGAAGTCAAGTGGGCAATGTTCCAAGCTTCTGACCTTCAGTTTAAACTCCTCCCCAGTTACCTAGCAACAGAAAAGATTGCAGCTCACTTTTAAAGGGGCTGTTTGGCCCCTCCTTGCTCTCTCATTCCTTTGTTCTCTTACCTCTCACTCCCCTCTCCTCTCTTTGTCTCCTCCCCTCCCCTCCTCTCCCCTCCCCTCCTCTCCTCTCCTCTCCTCTCCCTCTTTCTCCCTAGCCTTTCCTTTCTCTCTCTCTTTCTACCTTCTCTCTTTCTCCCTGCCTTTCTACAATAATGCTCTAAAACCATAGACTGTCTCTGCTCATCAAGGCCCACTGAGCTTGGAGGATGGGACAGGCTTTCTCTTAATGAGCCATTTCTAATCTCCTGATGAAAGGCCTTCCTGTGCTCCAACCACTCTTGAAGGTGTGGGAACCTCTCTTCCCTCTTCTCTCTCTCTCTCTCTCTCTCTCTCTCTCTCGTAACCCCCGGTCGCCCAGGTTGTGCTGCCCCTTGACCAACTCCCCCGTCCCCCATCGAGTGGGTCAGAGGCTTGAATGCCCAACCGGGGCTGAGTGGAAAGCATCTGGCAGCCCTCCCACGTCTGCCTGTGCAGAGCATAGGTGGAACTCTGGCTGATCTTGGGCCTTCCCTTCTCCCCCACCCCCTCCCCCTAGCCCCCTTTTTAGTTCCCACACTCATGGACATGATAATTTTTCTCTAAAGCTCATCTTGATATGCTTTTATCATGTTCTCATGGGCATTTCCTGCTATCCAGGCCCTTGTTTCCTCTCACATGGATTTCTGGAACCAGTGTCTGAACTCTTGAGTTACTCTTCCCATCACTACCTTCATCATCTTTNCCCCCTCCCCCTAGCCCCCTTTTTAGTTCCCACACTCATGGACATGATAATTTTTCTCTAAAGCTCATCTTGATATGCTTTTATCATGTTCTCATGGGCATTTCCTGCTATCCAGGCCCTTGTTTCCTCTCACATGGATTTCTGGAACCAGTGTCTGAACTCTTGAGTTACTCTTCCCATCACTACCTTCATCATCTTTCTATCAGCGAATAAGCACAAGCCTCTCTCACTTTCCTGGTCTCCAGAATGAATGGTACATCCCTAACCTGGTAGACACTACCCCAGCTTTTCTAAAGCCATCTTCTCGGGTGGTTTTCTTGCCATTTTCTCTTACTGTATGTGTGAACTGACCTGCAAACTTCACTGCCTATCTCCTACTGAAATCCACTCCAACCCCAAAGATCAGCTTTGGAAGGCAGATCCACCATGAAGCCTTGGCTTACCCTCTGGTGAGCTTTGCTATGTTCAGCCCCAGTTCTTTAGCTACAACCCCTCTTGTGTTATAGTCATTTTGGAAGACTTTGCCTTCTTTGTAGCTTGTGAGCTTCTTGAGAATAGCAACTTGGTTTTTTTTTTTGGACTGCATTTTCTCCAATATCCAAGATTAGATTCAATAAAACAGAGGCTATGTATATAATTAAAGAAACTTGAATGACAATCTAGGCAAAGTAAAAGGCATTTGCTTTGTTTGCCCAGAAACCACTTTTCATTTAAATAGCTTTCTACAACTGTTTTAAAATTGCTGCTCAGTCAAGGGCAGGGGTGGGGTGCCTGCAGTCCCAGGACCCACAAAGGGAGGTAGTACTATGAATGTGTGCCACACTTTTATGCTGGTTTCTGGAAACAAGAAATGTAATAGAATTCAGTGCTACAGCATTTGCCCATCATGAACCAGGACCTGAATTGAAGAGGGACTCAGGAGGCTCCTCCTGACTAGATGAGGAACTACTGGCAGTTGATGGCTGCTGAGAGAGGGGTAATTAGTTCTTGTTAAAGGGGTGTCCCTGATGAATTAGCCATGTGCTACTACATTGCCATACCCCTATTAAAGCAGCAGTATTTGGACTTGATGGGATCCAAACTAAAAGGAGTACGTGAAGTGGAGCAGGATATGAGAAGAATGTATAAAGTAGAGGTGTAGGGAAGAGGACAAGAGAGCAGGGTGGTAGGAGTTATGTTTTTGTTACAGTACAAGTTCTACAACTTTCCTTGTTCATGTATGATTTGTAGTGTTCATGCTGAGAACAATTTCCCAACTGTTTGTATATCATTCATTTCCTTCATTCCTTCTCCTAATATGTACTTATGGGAGTAATTAGACAAAGAGATGAAAAATTACCTCCAGGATTGCTCTAAGTCTAAGTTCTTTCAGCTTGCTTAAGAGCAAAGTGAGTGTTGAATTCTCTGTGGGTGAAGAGATGCTTAAAGGAAATTAAATCTATGACAGGCCTGACAGAGACTTCCAAAAAATGCTTAAAGATATATAGGAAATGGAAGGATTTCCAGTTTACCACAATTAGTGTAGTAACAATGTTCACAGAGTTGTATATGGCAGCAAGCTGCAGCCATGATGTGCATGAATGGTGCAAGAATGTTCATGTGGTACATTAGCAAAGGAGATCAGGGTTGCCAGTCATGGAAAGCTAAATTGTGGGAAGTTTGGCATTTCTGTCTTCCAGTTTGGGATTTTATCTGGGATTAGAAGGTGTTGGAATATCTAAGACAGGGGCTGTCTTGTAACCATTTGGAAATATATTGTATGCTACTTAAGCAACCAGGTGACAGACAAGATGTCAGGGAATGGGCCTGATGTCAGCAGCATGGACATAAAGGACTCATTGCTACTCTGTCAGCAGCTTTACAGTGACCTATCTCCTAATGATGTAAAAGGTTATTTCTAGCCACACCAAAGTTTTAAGGCAGAAGAAAGTAACTTACTTAAAATAACATTGCTGACATTTAAATATACTTTAAAGTCTGAGAAGATTCAGAAACTTGTCCCAGTTGAAGACCTCATCCTTGATGTGTAAATGGCTGTGTGGGTCCTGGATGAGGCCAAAGACCACAACGACCTGGGCTTTCCAACATTCCACAGACCTCACTCTGATCATTTTTTTGGTTTAGTCTCCATTTATTTCCCTGTAGCTTCAGCTCATTTCCTCATTTCCACCCTTGGGGAGCATAAGGAGCAGATGGTGGTAAACCACCATATAAAGACCTTTTATAAACTGAAGACACATGAACTCATCTCTCAGCCTGTACCTTCCTGGGGAGAGCAGCTACAGGCCTTCAATACCTGAGGCAGAACAATAGGAATCCTTCATATTCTATTCATAAACCTGCCTTTCTCAGTCCCCCACTTTAATTTCTCCTAGTGACTAGCCTATCCCTTCTCACATGACTAAGATGTTTACCCACAAATAGGGGTAAACAAGAGGAAGGAAATGAAAAACCTCTGTAATAGCATTAATTTGACAAATAGCCTATAGACTCATTGACTTTGAGGTCTCAATTGGGTGTCTATGTCTATTAGTCTTGATAATAGATGTGGTTAAACCCACACAGTCTAGAATACTGGATCTAATGTAGATCCAGACTCAAGTATAAAACTGCAAATTGTGTTTTAGGCGTACCATTCTCACAGACTGTACAAGAAAGCCCACCTTGAATAGCACAAAATATCACTTATCAAACCTCACCACAAAAGCCAGGTCACATTCACTCTATATACTGTAACACTATGGATTTTTTTTTCACATTCTAAATATTTATTGTTGTATACACAGATAAGTATTGTACCCCAGCAAAAAAAAAAAATTATCTTTGCAACAGATGGAGACCACCACAGAGAACCACAACTTATCAAAATACAAAAAACAAGTCATCATGCTGTGCCCAGTGCACCTGATGCCCCTATAACATAATTCCCGTATTTTTATTAGATATTTTCTTTATTTACATTTCAAATGCTATCTCGAAAGTTCCCTATACCCTCCCCCTGCCCAGCTCCCCTACCCACCCACTCCCACTTCTTGGCCCTGGCATTCCGCTGTACTGGAACCTATAAAGTTTGCAAGACCCTGTGTTCCATCCAATAAATGACTATGAGCATCCACTTCTGTATTTGTCAGGCACTGGCATAGCCTCACAAGAGACAGCTATATCAGGATCCTTTCAGTGAAATCTTGCTGTGTCTGGGTTTGGTGGCTGATTATGGGGTGGATTCCTGGGTGGGATATTCTCTGGATGGTCCATCCTTTCATCTTAGCTCCAAACTTTGTCTCTGTAACTCCTTCCATAAGTATTTTTTTCCCTATTCTAAGTAAGAATGAAGTATCCACACATTGGTCTTCCTTCTTCTTGATTTTCTTGTGTTTTGAAAATTGTATCTTGGGTATTCTAAGTTTCTGGGCTAATATCCACTTATCAGTGAGTACATAACAAGTGAGTTCTTTTGTGATTGGATTACCTCACTCAGGAGGAGATTTTTGAATCCTCCAAGTAGGGGCTTCAGTTCTGGACTTTTTGCTCTATGAGCCTATATAGCTGTACTGGCTAGTTTTGTGTCAACTTGACACAGCTGGAGATATCACAGAGAATGGAGTTACAGTTGGGGAAGTGCTTCCATGAGATCCAGCTGTGGTATATTTTCTCAATTAGTGATCAAGGGGGAAAGGCCCGTTGTGGGTGGGACCATCTCTGGGCCGGCAGTCTTGAGTTCTATAAGAGAGCAGGCTGAGCAAGCCAGGGGAAGCAAGCCAGTAAAGAACATCCCTCCATGGCTTCTGTATCAGCTCCTGCTCCTTGACCTGCTTGAGTTCCAGTCTTGACTTCCCTTGGTGATGAACAGCAGTATGGAAGTGTAAGCTCAATAAACCCTTTCCTCCCCACCTGCTTCTTGGTCATGATGTTTTGTCCAGGAATAGAAACCCTGACTAAGACAACAGCCTTGAACATTCTTTGCTGGTTCTTTCCTCTCCTGTATCTTTGTTTAGTTCCCAGGCATATATGCCTTAGGTGGTTACTTATTATAATGCTTATGTCATTTCTGTCATCTCTTGAATTTACTATTTGGTTTTCTATGGTGGGGGCACCAGCAGGCTGTGATGTACTAATGTGTGGTGACAGGACCTGGACATCTGACAACTGGGGACCTGGTTCAGGAAGGAGAACTAAGCTCAGATCTTCAACCAAATTAATCCCTTGTCTCTAATCTAGCTGGAATTATTTTTCTCATGTCAGTGAAAGGAAACACATTCTCAGCTCCACTGTCCTCATGCTTTGTGTGGTTTTGACATCCTCAAATAATTACCTGTTCCCCCCAGATTGCCCTTCATTGACATCGTTGGGTAAGAAAGCTTACACTGTATTATACTAAGAACAATCTGAGGTTACTGAATCCAGTAGTCCATCTATTCTTCCAGCCCTGATCAATTTTGCTAACATCATGAAGATAATCACTTTTTTTCACTTTTTTTATTAGATAATTTCTTAATTTACATTTCAAATGCTATTCCGAAAGTCCCCTCCCCCCCCTGCTCCCCTGCCTACCCACTCCCACTTCTTGGCCCTGGGGTTCCCCTGTATTGGGGCATATAAAGATTGCAGTACCAAGGGGCCTCTCCTCCAAATGATGGCTGACCAGGCCATCTTCTTTTACATATGATGCTAGGGACGATAATCACTTTTAAAATCATAAACATTTAAAGTATGCTTATATTAAATATGTTGGGGCAGGGCTATATCCAGAAAAACTACCTTAAATTCTACACCCACACTTAATTATAATTGATCTTTATATGCTACAGGGTTTCATGTGTACTAGATTGGTCTCCAACGGTAACTTTCTATCTAGGCAAGTTCCTGCCTCTACCTCCAGAATGTTAGGATTAGAGTCATATACCACCATGACCAGTTTGTGTGTTAGTGAGATTGAACCCAGGCTTCCTGCTTGCTAGGCATGCCTTCTTCCAACTGAGCTACATCCTTGCTCCACTCACTTATCCCATCAATAAAAATTATAGTGTCTTTTAAAACACATTTCATTGATATTCATTTTACATACTTGAAACAATGTGTACTCATTCATGAAATCATATTTTCATATAACAAAATTATCCATTTATGCTCCTATGTATGCACCATTACCATCAAAATAACAGCTGGGTCCCGAGAGCTGCCTAACACCCATCTTTAGGCCCTGCTTATGTTTGGCACTTATTTGCTTCCTGTCACTGTACATATTGTATCATGTGTTCTTTTCTATTTCTTCCACTAAACATAATTCTTTTATATCAGACTGTATGAACCTGTACTTACTATAAAAATTGCCAATATTTCACAAACACATCAAAAACACTCTCTCTTCTAATGGTTCATAAACACTCTCTACTTTAATGGTTTTAATTATTATCTCAAAATTTAATTTGCCAAGACAACATAACAATTTGTTTTATAGATATACCATAATTTTTCATAAGTAAGATCTTATTATGATCAGTTTTTGTTATCTCAATGGCTTAATTACATTTTAATGTATTTTTTTCAATTTCTCCAGGACAAATTTCTCTTAAAATCCAATGTGTGCAAGGACAGACAAATTTTAAAACATTTAAAACATATATATACTTAAAACACCACACACACACACACACACACACACACACACACACACACACACATATATATATATATATATATATATATATATATATATATATATATATCCCCTCAGTACGATATCTCACTATGTAGCTTGGCTGTCCTGGCCTCAAACTCACAGAGATCCACTTGCCTCTGCTTTCAGAGTGCTGGCATCCAGCTACTATGCAAACTGAATCTCCGCAAAGTGACACATTAAATGCCTCCTGGTTCCCAACAGTCCTGCTGCTCTACCAATGAATCCCACCTCTACATTGACTATCACCAAGAAGCCATGGTGGTAAATAACTACACAACTTCCCCTCTCTCCATCATCCACACCCAGCCAGTTATCTGGGTCCCTTCTTGGTGGGCCACAGTTAAAATTATGTTTAAAACTAAAGTAGCTAATGAAAATGCTTGGATCTCTTAGATAATCCTCAAGGTAAAAATACCTAAACCCACTAAAAAGATAAATAATTAACTTGAAGATAGTGCCAAAATCTGAAACAGATTCACATTTACTAAGACGCAGTAACCCCAAATAAAAAGCACAGAGACAGCAGGGTTGGGGAGATGACTTTGACAATAAAGTATTATTGTCCCTATTGTGCAAGCTCAAGAAACTGGATTCAGTTCCTAGAAGCCACATAAAAAGACTGGTGTGTAGAATGTTATTATAACTCCAGTGCTGAGGAGGCAGGGACAGGTGGTTTCCTGTGGCTTACTAACATACAGCATACACGAATTTGTGAGTTTAGGTCAGTGAAATCTTATCTCTGTCTCCGTCTTACTCTGTGTCTCCGTCTCTGTCTCTGTCTCTCTCTCTCTTGTACACAAAAATGGATGACATCTGAAGAATGAAACCTTAGCTCTACCTCTGATTTGCTGTACATACATGTGCTTGTCTGTATAAACAACACACAGTACATTAATAGTATAGCATACACTGCCATATACACTTATGCACATAATCTCACAACACACCATCTCATAGGCACATTCTCTTAGACTCACTCATTCTGTGTTTTATACTCACATGCACAGGAGCATACTACTTTGCTTTGTTGTGGATCACTTTGCAGAAACTCTAGTCCTTCCCCTTTCCTCAACTCCATCTCTCTATCTTCCTCTGAGAACAACAAGAAGCAAAGATCATCCTCAGTTGATCAGGGGAAGGTATCTGTCTGTCTTGAAGCTCCTGTAATGATGCAGACTCAACTGTTTCCTGCTGTACCCACTGAGATCACAAGACAGCTTCTGAAATAGCATCTTCCATGGTTTCCTCTCAGGGCCCAGAAGCCACTTGTACAGAACTAAACTATACTATGCTGAACTTAGTTTCTCTTGGGTTCAC
This sequence comes from Mus minutoides, assembly GCA_902729485.2. Classification (NCBI taxonomy): domain Eukaryota; kingdom Metazoa; phylum Chordata; class Mammalia; order Rodentia; family Muridae; genus Mus; species Mus minutoides. Next base: position 106,361 of record LR751423.1, on the reverse strand, counting down.
ACCTACTATGGGAAGGACTTTGATTAAATGACCATGACTTGGGCTATGGGAAAAATGTACCACTGGGATCTCAATATCTGGCCTTAGTTGTTGATTCTTTGATATATCCTTTTTAGCCCTGACACTGTAATTCAGAAGTGACTCTGTAGGGCAGCTATGTGAATATGCCACTATGTCCTCTGTAATTTTGTTATATAAAGTTCTTTCTCAGGTCCCAGTGATTATCATTCCTTAAGAAATTTGGTCCAGTCTCCAAGCGATTCTCTTTTCTGCTCTTTTCTAAAGAGAAATAGAGAAGGAGAATCTGTGGGTAAGGGGATGTAGGATGAGCTGGAGGAGCTGGGAGGAGTAGAGGGATGAGAAACTGTGGTCAGGCTGTATTGTGTCAGAGAATTATTTTCAATTGAAGAAGAAAGAGAAAGAGAAAGAGAAAGAGAAAGAGAAAGAGAAAGAGAAAGAGAAAGAGAAAGAGAAGAGAAGGAAAGGAAAGGAAAGGAAAGGAAAGGAAAGGAAAGGAAGGGAAAGGAAAGGAAAGGAAAGGAGGAAGGATAATTCTCCAAGTTTAGCTGCCTTCTATAGAGAATTCAATAAGGATATCAAGGTGAGGGCCCCATGTAACACCTCACTCAATTTTCTAGACATGTTAGCAAACACATAGCTTATTCCTCCAAATCATAGCATTTGCAAAGAATTAGCATTCTTGGTATAAATTATTATAAAATTAGAGGAAAAATCATTTTTTAAGAATTATTGGAAGTATATGCAAGTAATATTTACAGTGTTTTTTTTTCCCAATATTTATTAGATAACTTCTTCATTTACATTTCAAGTGTTATCCAGAAAGTTCCCTATACCCTCCCCCTTCCCGGCCCTGCTCCCCTACCCTCCCGTGGATATTAGCCCAGAAACCTAGGAAAAATCATTTTAAGGGAGAGCTTGTATAGCTAGAAAAGGATAAGTCAGACACTGCTAGACCAACAAGCTCCTTTCAATCATCACCTTACACAGAGAGTGAGCTTTTGACACATGTATCTCTAGAGATTGGTGGTAAAAAAAGAAAGAGGTACATAAATCATGGAAAGAACTGCTCCCACCAACAGCTCCTGGGGAAGAAATCTCTCCAGAAAGTACATTAGCCTATGCTTCCTGAGGGCTCACATGTTGTTGACTCTAGACCTTTAATGTTGATACCTGTGTGCTCCTTCACAGATTAATACAAGTGAGGCCCTGGCCATTGATCTCTCTCCTTCCTTAGGACCTACATTTTAGTTCAATCCTTTGTTGTCTAGTGAACAAACACTGGGTGTGAAGAATGAAACAGAGGCCAGCTGTCTTTAGGACATTTGAGGGCATCAGAAAAGAAATAGAGAAAAGTTTAGGCCATGGATACATGGCTACCCTTGAAATTACAGATAGTCACAAGACAGACCTTTGAAAGCAAATTTAGCAGATACAACGATGTTTTTACTATTTCTGGTGCAAAAACTCTTATGTATTATTTATTAAAACAACTTCATTTCTACTTTAAGCCCAGTGTTTCTAGGCTTCTTTAGGATGACTTAAAACACATCAGTGATTTATTTGTTCCTTAAAATTTCAACTCTTCCTCATTCAAAATCTTCCTTCTTGCCCTCAGGACCTCTATGGTGAAAAACTGGAGCAGTGTTGGGAGGAAACCACCAGCTGAACAAAGATAAAGAGATAATATTTTGATATCTTTGTATCTCTCATTTAGAACAAAACCTTTAGGCTTAAAATGAAGACAGCTAAATTTTAGGGATTGGTTTCTCCTGCATTTGTCATGGAATGTAGTCTCCTAACTCAGTGGAGGACGGATACAGCACTAAGCCAAAAATAGGTTCCCATTCTTGGCTTCTTAATTGTGCAACTTGACTGAGGACTAATAAGGCAACTCAAGGATGAGGAAAACTACAGGAGCCATGTCCTTGTGCACAGTCTGTTCCTCTGTCTCCTGCTCTAGGGGAAGAGACTTAGGAACTAGAAGGCTTTCCTGGAGCCTCATAGGACGACTTGGTGCTCATAACATTTCCTCTATGAGCTGGAGCCACTTGCCTAGCTTGAACTGAAGGCAAGTTCCCCAGACTTCCTCCTTAACNGGATGAGGAAAACTACAGGAGCCATGTCCTTGTGCACAGTCTGTTCCTCTGTCTCCTGCTCTAGGGGAAGAGACTTAGGAACTAGAAGGCTTTCCTGGAGCCTCATAGGACGACTTGGTGCTCATAACATTTCCTCTATGAGCTGGAGCCACTTGCCTAGCTTGAACTGAAGGCAAGTTCCCCAGACTTCCTCCTTAACTATACCCACTATACCCACTCACTAGTCAGGCCCAGGCCTCTCCTTACCTCTACCTCTAGGGCAGCTCCTTGTTTCTCCTTATTCTACATTGAAATTATATATACAAAAGACTTTGTTTTGGTTTTCTAGGTAAGATTTCAATAGTTTAGTTTTGTGAGCCCTCTTACTTGTCTCATATTTTTTGATTACAGCACCTCTGACAAAGAATGATAATGGAGTCCATTGATGTTTTAAATAGATGGTAATTGCCTTGAAGGCAAAGGCCATGTCTGAATAATCTTTATACCCTCCACAAATTCTTAAATCACGCAGAGGCCGAGGGCATAGTCAGTGAGTGATGATGATAAACTTATCCTCTTTGCTAATGAAGATAGCAATCTGCGTACAGCTCATACATCTCAAACGAAAGCTGACCTCAATCAATCTGTAGTGATGGACTGTATCTTGAACCCACTGCTCACTATGTGTTTGTATAAGTCTTGTATCTTGAATCTACTGCTTTTTATGTATCAGTGTCAGCCTTCTGACCAGAATTTGGATTGTGATTGAAAGAATGTTCTTTGTGAGTATTTTGATATCTTTCAAATTCTTTGAGTTGTCTAGTAACCTCAGCTTAAGTTTGGATTATACAAGACTTGTTTTACAAGCATTTCTCCAATGCTATATATGGTAGTTTATTGAAAAACAAACAGACAAATGAAACAACTAACACTTGAGTTCTTTGTTCAATCTTTTCTAAGGATTACGTTGCTTGCTGGAAGGTTCTTCTATTAAAACACTGCAGCAGTTCTCAGGATAGCCAATTCCAAGAGTGTTCTGGACAAGACGGCAAACAATTCCCCTTAGAAGTAGAGAAAGGATTAGACTCAGTACCTTTAGTCCCCCAGAACCTGTGCTTGCTGGAAGTGTGGGGTGTTTGCCAGGCTGGAGGACTCTTGCTTTCATCATTTGCATTTCACATCTAAAAACTGGACTACTGATTCATTCCTTACATCTCCAAATATCCAAAGCTGCAATCCATTCAGTGACAACCAAGAAGAAACATACTCATTAACTGATAAACTTTTGTTAAACAGAGCAAAATGCTATCCATATTTCAAAGATTGATAAATAACAGTGGGCCTTTTCTAGGGAGAAGGTGGTAATAATAATGTTATTTATTGTTAGGGTCCAAGAATTCAAAAACAATCCATTATGAAAACCAAGTTCGTGCCAGTAAAAGTTTCTTTATTCAGAATGCTGATATATCAGGGCTCAGGATCCAAACCTTGTCAGGGGTAGGGCGCAGGAGGACAGGACAGAGCAATCATGCAAAGCAAAGCAAAGCAAAGCAAAGCAAAGCAAAGCAAAGCAAAGCAAAGCAAAGCAAAGCAAAGCAAAGCAAAGCAAAGCAAAGCAAACATTAGGTAGGATGTGAGTAACCAATCAGGTAGATGTGTATGTTGTATAGGTGGGATGTGAGTAACCAATCAGGTAGATGTGTATGTTGTATGTGTCCACACCTGGCACCTTAAGTGGGTCACTATCCACTAAGTACCTCAGACAGCTTTCCTGATACCTTGGCCTGGATCAAGACCAAGCAGAGCCTCTTTATCAGCTGTTGAGTTTCAGTTTTGATTGGG